>JAKSZT010053769.1:4612127-4862874 GCA_026826555.1 Tolypeutes matacus
GAAGGGAAGGGAAGGGAAGGGAAGGGAAGGGAAGGGAAGGGAAGGGACAGGAAGGATAAGAAAGGAGGGGACCGGAGGGGAGGGGAGGGGAAAGAAAAAAGAAAAACATCCAAGAAACATCATCCGATACAAAGATGGAGTGGAAAAAATATATATATTAATAATAAAAGGAGCTTCAAACCAAAAGAGTTGGTCTGAGAGGTGAAAACCTATAGGGTACAGCAGGCTTGCAAACATGGAAAGCAAAACAGAACGAGTAGATTCTGTTTTTTTATTGGAGGCAAAGTTTCAAAAGATTTCTGAGGTGCCTTGATTTTATCTATGGGTGGGAGCAAACTATTTAGGACACCAGCTAGTTTGGGCTACTGTAAGGCATCATCTCAAATGAGGCTCCTTTTTGCCAAGTATTTAGTGATAATGTGCCTCTTATCACACAGGGAAAAATTAAGTCACTGAAATTATGTTCTCTGTTTCTTAAAATTCCTAATGAAATGTCCTTACAAATTCCAACCACAGTTATATAAAGCACACTGGTTCCAATGAAAACTTTTTCAAAGTATCTAACACCTGCCCAGGGTTCTGTGTTCACCTGGGACAAATACGGAAGCTTAGCTAATCTCTTTTCCATAGATGTTTTCCAAGTTTCATAGACAAATAACCTCCATATTGTGTCTGCTGAAATATTTATTTCAATATCACTTTGAGTTTGGCAGATCTTGACTCAACTAGGTCTTGTTTTTCCTTCCTTTCTGCAGAAGTTGCATAAAACTTCAGGTCAGAGAAGGTCAACATACTGGTGGAAGCAACAGTAGAAGCAGCAGAACTTCCTTCTACTTTAGTGACTTGAAATACTCTACATAAAATGTGCAGCACTCATCTTACTTACATTGCTTTGTTCACATGGGAGCTGTGACATGACTTAATTTTCCTACCTAAAGAGTGGCTCCATCTCTTAGGGAATGACATGTTGAGACTCAGTCTAGGAAGCTATCATAAATCACACTTTACTAACAGAAACTTTTAAATTCATGCTGACAAAATAAGGAAAGTCAAAATGAATGTTGGTGACTAGTTGCAATCAGAACACGAAGGAATAGAGAAGAATTGCAAAAAAAAAAAAAAAAAGAATTAAATCTAAAAATCAATGCTATATCTCACACTGTGAAAGGCATAATGAGAGTATGAATGTGCTAAAATGGGGATAATCATTTTTCCCTTAAGTTGTCATCATAAGGATGAGAAAAATTGTATGTAAAGTGCCAACAAGTGTTAATGACTGCTGGACAAGGCTCTAAGCATGGTACTGTTGTTAATACTTTTATTCTTCAGAACCACCTATAAGGTAGATACTCAACCTCCATTTACAGATAAGGAAACGAGGCACAGA
The DNA here is from genome assembly GCA_026826555.1 of Tolypeutes matacus. NCBI lineage: Eukaryota > Metazoa > Chordata > Mammalia > Cingulata > Chlamyphoridae > Tolypeutes > Tolypeutes matacus. Next base: position 4,613,515 of record JAKSZT010053769.1, read on the forward strand.
GAAGTTTAAAATTTTCTTGTCTGCAGTAAGATAGCTACTCACTGTAAGAGTCAGGATTAGAACCCAGGCTTCCTAGCTCCAGAGACCTACAGCATTAAGCACGACTTTTCAGAACTGACTAGTGGAAGTTGGCCAGTTGGGGGCAGCAGCAGATGTTTCACGCTTCAGCCAGAGTGATCTTTCTAATATGCAATCCTAATTTTTGTGTTATCCTGCTTACCCTTACTTGACCCCAGTAAGGGTCAAGTCCAAATTTTCATGCAGATGTTATAAGGCCCTTAGTGACCTGATCTGTTAAATATAACTTACATACTGTTTTCTTTGTTTTGTTTTGTTGCTATTATTTCATTTTTGGGTTTTTGTTTCTATAATATATTATATTTGATTTTTCCATACTCTATTATAGTTGTTTGCAAACATGCCTGTCTGTCTGGTAATCTAGAAGCCTCTGAGGGGAAGGTACTTGTCTGTTTTCTCTCTGTTATATTCCTAACACTAGGATGTAATATTCAAAATCTTAAATGAACAGTAAGGCATTGGCATCAATCAATTAGAATATATGCCTGCTGTAAACAAGCAGTAGGAATGTGTCATTGCATGGCCACCCATCCTGGTGCTAAAATAATGTAGACAATTACTATTTGCTAAGGAAAGGTGGATGGTGGGAGAAATCAATCTAAAGCTGGGTTCTAAATGCTGGGTACAAGATTTGGCTGCATTAGAATCACAGGGGGCATTTATTTTACACATGTATCCTCAATTGGTTACAATGTTCAGACACCACCGCAGAGAGTTAATGAACACTTACATGAGCACATAGAATCAGAAGTTGAAAGACAGAGTTCCCTGCCTGTATAAAGATTAGGGAAATGAGTGTGGTAGAAGGTATAGACTGAATTTTGGGGGAACCACAGATGGAGCATGGGCTCATGTGGCAAAGTTACATCCAGGTAGGGGATCTCAGGGCATTATTTGTAGACTGAGTTTCTGGGATGAGAAGGCAGCTGCAGGATGGGGAAGACCTCATGAGGGTCCTGGAAGGCCCCCAGAAAAATAGTTTCCAGTTTCAGACATAAGGAAATAATTTGTTTAGAACCAACATATTCTCATTTTGAAGGCCAGAAAGTGTCTTAGCCTCTTGAGAAAATCTTTTGAGCATGAAGGATTGAAGCAAAGGGTGTTTTGGGTCAGACACTTGTTGACCAAAACACTTAATTAACCCAGACACTAATTTCAGAGTGTTCCAGTAGAGATTTTTGTGGTGCAAATAAAATAAATATACATTTCAAACCCAAACAGCCAGTGTTCTTCTATTTATCACATCATTTTCAAGGATAATGACTTTCATGCTTTTGATTAGTACCAGAGTAATACTTATTTTCACATCAATAACTTCCCCTATACCAAGTTAGTGCTATTTCATGTCATGTCCCTAGCAAATTATTTAACTTTCCTAGGGTTTAAAAGAAAAGAAAAAAAAAAAGAAGAAGAAAGTGAGTAGGACATGATGTTTTCGAAGTTCCTTCTAGCACTAACACTTTAGGATTCTGTGATATATGGCCTAAAGGTACAAAGACTAGGCAAGCTGAATTTGGAGGTACACTGTAATGGAAAATAGTTCTCTTCAGAATTAAAGCCAAAAATTTCGCTGACCTTAAATGCACTTACACCAAGGTGGTAAATTCCATCTTAACTCTCCTCCTGGAATCACAGCTATTCCTGTCAATGCTGATTTCTAGCTATTAGGTTGGCCTTTATGCAACTATTTTCCCAAACAAGCTTCCCATTTATATAACATATGGTTTAGTTGATATTAATCAAGACTGATCAAACAAGTAATTCTTCAACCTGAGTATGTATGAATATGTGTGTGTGTGCGTGCACGTGTACACACATGTGCATGTCCAAGGAGGAAGCATAATTCCTTATGTGGAGATGCCCTTTGGATTCCAGTTTCATTCTGAACACCCTTATGGTAGGCATTCTACCATGTAGGTGGAGGATTTTCAATGTGCTCTTATCTAAGAATGTGGAAGAGGTTATAGGACAGAAAAAAATCAGTCTATACCTTCTGTCCACTCATTTCCCTATTCTTCTATACTGGCAGGGAATTCTATCTTTCAATTTCGGACTCTATGTGCTTATGTAAGTGTTCATTAACACTTCGTGGTGGTGTCCCAACAGATTTTGTTGGTCATAGCCAGCAGCCACCATAACAAGATGCTTCATTTCTTTGGCATATACAAAAAAAATGTTTACTTATATTTTATCCTTTTACCTATGTTTAGTATACCACTTAGAAATGTCATCCATACCTGAAATTTCTTAAATAGAATGGTCTTTTAAGTAACTTCATTTTCTGGGCATCTAATATTTAATTCCCAAGTATTTTATTTTGAACCTTATTTTTTAAACTAATTTTTAAAAAAGTCTTTGTCCATGTTCCTGGTATAGCAAGTCCATTATAATGAGCATACTTTGTTTGTACATCTGCCTCGTATAAGCTCCTAAGGGGCAGGGACTCAATCGTTTTTACTCTTGAATTCCCAGTATCTATCAGAGAGCCCAACTTATGCTCTGTTAATTTGTTGGTGGAAAAATGTTATTGAATCTTTCTTTGATCACTAGCCTTAGGGTCATCACTCTGAATATCAATCCTAATACCTCATGGCAATATAGAATGCAGAGAATATTGGAGGGAATCCCAAACCACTATGATCATCCTGCTTCATTTCTGATCATGCTAGAAAGAGTTTCCAAGGACAGTTAGTGACCAGGGTATCCCAGAACCGAGATTCTGACACCTGGCCCATAATCTTCCCCTTTACCCTGACTACAGCCTTCATTCTGGGGAGACCTAGGCATCCCGGAGGATGATCCTCTCCTCACTGTAGCCTCATTTCCTCTATGGAATTTGTTCCATGGAATGTTACCTCCACTTTGGCAACAACTCTAGGCCCATTTGTTGATGTGTACAATTAGCTAGAAGGGCTCCATCTTCAAAATCTATAACTGTAAGAGATGACACTTTGACCACAGCATCCTTTCTTTCTTCTACTATCTCACAACTTACTCCCACTCAACTTCCCCTCTGAGCACATCTTGATCTCCAAGTCCTCTTCACAACTTCCTTTCCTTTGTTCCCTGAAGGTTCTTATTGGCTTCACTTCCATCTGTACCCCAGGGGCATCAATTCAACACTCTCTTGATAATGCCTTCAACCTCATCTCCTAAATTCTTGTACCATCCAGAGAGCTGAATCCCCGCAAGGATCACATTACACTTTCTCATCCTCAGAGCTGCTGAGTATTGCAGGAAACTACTGTGCTGCTGTGGAGTTTGACGTTAATGAAAATGGATGATCTCCAAGATCATTTGTTAATGTCCCTTAGCAATTCTGTTATGACTCTGCCTCATCAGTTCAGTCTCCCACCTGCCTTCATAGCTGCTCTAAAATTTTCCACTCTTTTTAAACACAGAGCCCAGTCATTTTGTCTTCTCTTTCTCACTTTCAGCACATGTTCTTCCACACAATTGCATGGACAAAACAGAAATTTCAGGGATGAATTCTCTCATACCAGTCCTATAATACAAAGTGTCCCACTCATAATGAGAGGCAATATTTTCACTTGTGTTTTGGGTCCCAGACGTTCACATTGCTTCCAAGATCTTGCTCTATTCTTCAAATTTTCTCTTTTCAAGCTCTTTACCGACTGCTTCTCCTCTCTATATAAGCATGCTTTAGTTTCTCCTAGTTTAAAATTTTTTAAAAAATCACTCTATTTGTTCTGAGTCCTATACCTGTCACTTTATTTTCCTCTTTCCATTCATAGCCAAACTTCTAGGAAAAAAAGTATTTCACTCTCTCACCTCCTACTCCTTTTTCAACCTACTCAGTTGACAACTATATCTGCATTATGTCACTGAAGTTACTCTTGCAATTGTCCCTGCTTGCCAAAATCAACTATCATTTTTTCAGTTCATATTTTAGTTTTCCATCACCACTCTTTCCCAGTTTTCATCCTGTACCAGTCTGACTGCTATCTTTAGCATTCTTCACACTTCTTCCCACTCTTTAAATGACAGAGTTGTTCAAGATTTTGCCTTTGGTCCTCTTGGCTTCTTACTCTACACTTTTGCTGGGTGATCCTTGCTCAGAGCAGTAGTAAACTTCTACATACTGATGAATCTGAAATTTATATTGCTGATGCAGACTAGCCTCCAGCGATTCATACCCATATGTCTTTTTGTCATACATGTCTAAATTTATGTTGGGTACATATCCAGGGGAGAATTGTTAGTTCAAAGGGTATGTATATGTTCAGCTTCACTAAGATATTGGCAGTTTTTCAAATATTTGCATCAAGTTATACTCCCACGAACAGCGTAAGAGAGTTGCATTTGCACCTCCATCTCACCAACATTTGGTATCATCCATCTTTTTGTAATTTTAGGCATTCTTTTAAGTGGAAAGTTATAATTTGTATTTTTCCCTGATAGCAAATTTCCCTGATGGCATCTTTCAACATGTTTGACAGTCCTTTGGTTATCCAATTTTGTAAAGGGTCTGTTAACATATTTTGCTCATTTTTCTTTTGGGTTGTTTCTCACTTTTTATTGATTTATAGAGTTCTTTATAGAATCTGGAAATAATTCATTGAAAATAAAATATATTACAAAATATCATCTCCTCCTCTGACTTGTCCTTCATTCTTTTCATGGTGTTTTTGATGGACAGAAGTTCTTAATTTTAGAGTAGTTCGGTTTATCAATCTATTCCTTTATAGTTAGGCTTCTTGTGTTTAAAACCTCAAGGTCATGAAGATATTCTCCTGTGTTTATTTTGAGAAGCTTTACTGTATTATCTTTATATGTCAATCCACCTGAATTTTTTTTGTTTAAGGTGTGAAGTGGTGCTAGAATGATTTTTTCATGTAGATGTCAGTTTATCTGGTAGCATTTATTGAAAAGGTCTTCCTTTCCCCAGTACACTACAGGGTTCTCTGAGCCATAAATCAAGTGTACACATGTGTATGTGTCTGTGTCTCATATCACTCTTCTGCTCTCCTAATTTAGTGCTATCTTTGTGCTGATACCATTGTCCTAATTAGTGTAGCTTTATAATAAAACTTGATATTTGGCAATGTAAATTCTCCAACTTTGTTCCTCTTCTTCTCTGGCTTGTCCTCTTGCATCTCCTCATATATTTCAAGATCAGCTCAATTGACTGTAACATATAAATGCTCCAAAACATTTAATGGCTTCTTACAACCAAACAAAGGAAAATTTAAAATTATTAGCATAAAATAAAAAATATTCTAAAACCTGACTCTCAATATTTACCTGGACACATTTTGGACCACCTTCCTCCACGTGCTCTGTGCTCTAATAATCGCAAACACTTTGCTGCTTCCCAACATTCTAATCCCTCTCATTTCTTTGTGCCTCCCCACTTCTTCTCTCCTTCTGAAATGTCCTCGACCGATTCCTGCCTGACCCTTTTACTCATACTTTAAATCTCACTTACACAAGTCTGTTAAATGGGCAGAATGCTCAGTCTATAGGAAACCTCCATAAATCCCAAAGTCACACTTATATGTCTTTTATCAAAGCCTATGATACCTTTTACATACTCTCATTTAAAAATTATCACATTGTATGCACTGGTGATTTTCCCTCCACTAAACTACTTAATTCTAATCAAAGAATTGGTGACAGGTGGTAGATTCTCATAAAATATGTGATAAATAATAGAATTCATGAATGTACTTATGATAAGCATGACACACCTAAAAGAGCTTCTTTTATGGTTACTTGCTGCCTTCTTTTAGTTTAAGTAATATATCAACAAATATTTATTGAGTGTTATATACTGTGTTCAGGTATTGTACTTATTATACTACCTTAGAATATTTCAATCTATATAGTCGCTACATAAACTAATGTTATTTATTACAGTAGTTAATACTTAGGAAACTTAGCATAAGACTTGATATAAATCAGAAGTAATAAACAATGCAAAAAAAAAAAAGAAAACAAACAAAAAACTAAAACAAAAAAATAAATAGTTCAGAAAAGTTCTAGACATTATGCTAAGAAAAAATTGACAGAGATATGTTCAAAGATGTGTTACAGGGAATTTTTCAGCATTAAAAATTACATAATAACTGGAAATAATCTAAACACTAAAAAATTCTGAACTAGCGTAGTAAATAACGTCAAATCAATATGAAGAAATGCTATGCAACCATTTAAATAGTGCTGCAGGAGGATGTTGATTGATATGGTACTAACCCTGGTATATTACCAAATGAAAATGAACTGACCTAGAAAGGACATTATAGTATTTGTAGAAAAGACATATTTTGTCAAAAGCATATGAAAAGAAAAAAACCTGGAAAGACGCAAATCATAAAAGATGTTTCTTTTAAGTGATGTGATTCAACGATTTTGATTTTCTTATTTGTGTTTTTCTCTGTGTTCCTTCTTTTTAGGGATAACACAGAAAACCAAACAAGGTATGTTATATTTTAAAGGATCTGGGATATTTATTAATGACAAGAGTCTGAGTAGCTCTTAGATATATATGATATTTAACTTGTTTTTCCAGATGAGTATCAGTGCCCCTCTTCACACTCGCCAAGGCCCAGTGTATGGGATTTCTCTTGGCATCCTAATTCTGGTCTGAATCAATCATTGGTCTGATACAATAATGAAAGACTGTTGATTTTATCCACTCACTACAATATAAATACAGTACAATAGAAGCTAAGACAAAAGTTTCATGCCTTATTCAACCTGCTCCAGGTTCTCAAGGGCTTATCCAGGTATAGAGCACCCTTTGAAGTGGCTGAGTTATTTCATGAACACTATACAATAAGTAAAGGTAATAACAAAGGAAAAATTAACTGTTGATGAAAAATGCAAATTCCATTCTTGTCTAACAAACTAGAAAGAACCTGAAAACTATCTCTTACTTGTAAATTATACAAAATAAATTATTAAAAATTATACCAAAGCATTTCAAAGGCACTTATGGGCTGATCTAATTTAACTTGGTCTAACTACAAATGTCATAATGCTTACATCATTTCCCATGGCTTTCTGGTTACCTCATGGCAGCCATCATTCAAACAATCTGGCAAAGAAACGTAGTGGGAAAATACCATCTCAGTAAAGCTTCAGCCTTATATTTTTGCCAATTATATTTTTCTGTCCATTGAAAAAAATTAAATGTTAAGTTAGAAGCAGAGTATGGTGGTGGGAAGACCTGGGCTTTTGAAACAAACAAATAAAGGTTTGAGTCACAGTTCTGTGATCTAGGTCACGTACCTGAATGTCTCTGAATGTCACTATCCTCTTCCTGCACTTCAGGATAATACCAATGTGCTGGGCTTGTCATATGCTCTAGGAATTGTGCTAGATGCTGGGAATGCAATAGTGAAGTAGATACAGTCAAGAAACTTCTAGTCTTGAGGGGAATAAAAATAAGTAAATAAACAATAATAGGGCAGTACTCAACAATAGACAGGTAAAATAGGAACAGAGATAAGGGGCAGAGTCACAGAAGAAGTGATCCCTGAGCTGAGACTTGTACAGAATTCTAACATATGAAAGAAAGACAAGGGGTAATAAAATGGTGATAGGAGTTGAAGACATTCCACTTCTGGGTATGACATGGGAGAGAATCTGGTGTGCAAAGGAAATTACAAGCATCACCTTGACAGCATGGGGTTCTTGTAGCTGTGTGAGGTGATACAAGTTTATAGTGGTTACTACATTCCTTACTAATTGTTGGAGTTTGAATCATGTCCCCAACAAAAGGCATGTTCAGTTTCCAACCCCTGGTCTATGGGTGTGAACCCATTTATAAATGGGACCTTTGAAAATGTGTGTCCAAACTGATTGAGGGTGAACCTTAATTCAATATGGCAGAAGTCTTTAAAAGCAAATGGCATGGAAAGACAATCTATGGGAGAAGCCAGAAGTTGGAAGTCAGTGGAACTAGGAACTTGGAACAGAAAGGAGCAGATGCCACTCTGTCCATTGCCATGTGACAGAAAAGCCAAAGACCAAGGATCAGCTGGCTGCAAGCCCTGGAATGCCTGTCTTCTGGGAAAAATAATTTCTTGCTGATGCCTCGATTTTTTACTTCTCCTCACCTCAAAATGATGAGCCAATAAGTTCCCATTGTTTAAGCCAGCCCATTGTATGACATGTTTTAGCAGCTGGGAAACTAATGCACTAAGGAATTTCAAAGCAAAGGGGAGTCATTATAGAGATGTGATAAAATTTATACTTTAGAAAGTTCACCTTCATAAGGATATGGAGAATGTACTAGAGAGGGGAAAGACTAGTTAGGAAAAGAGTTAGGAGGTTGTTTGAAATAGACCAGGTAAGAATAATAAGGTTCAGAAACAGGGGGGATTAGTCATGTGGATGAAGATGAAAGAGCTGATAAAGGAATATGTCGGCGGTACCTGTGTGCACGGCTCAACAGGTGACTGAATGTGATAGGTAAGGCAAAGAGTAGGGTTCCTGGCTTGAGTGATTGAGTAAAAATGGTGCTATTAAGCTGAGAGGATTAATGAGGATCAAGAGGAAATACAAAACACTGAAACCAAGAGCTGAATCCAGGGCCAAACCAGGGAAAAAAGAAAATCAAGTTTCAGGAAAGACGGTGAGGTTAGCACAGCTCAGCTGTGTTGCCACTAAGTGGGAGTGTGCAGCTGCCTTTGGAAAGTCCCATTTTGAGAGCCAACCTGCACCTTTCCTTCTCTTAAACTTTCAGGTGTCTCATCACAGATACTAATACATTTTAGAGTATGAAAAATATGGCAATTACATGATCTAATCATACTTTGTTCCAAATTATCCTAAAGTTGCTAAGTTTGCATTTAGCTTCGTAAAGTAGGTACTAATCTAAAAGTATTTCAGCAACACAGTCTGTAGTGTGAATCTGACATATGCGTACAGTTTTCTCTTCATGGCAATTCTACTTTATCCATATCCACACGATGGGCTCTGCCACTTACAGTTATTGATGCTATCACATAAACAAATTGGCAGTTGGATGGTGATCACAATCCATTCTCAGGGAAAGGTAAACACATTTATTTCTAATGTCAATTCTCATGAGAGAGATTTTTACTGAAAACAGTGCAGTGAAACAAACATTCCTAGGTTGGTTTCCCAAAAATCATGAAATGATTCTAAGTATACACAAAAAGAGACCTTGATTGCCTGTCAGAAATCTCTGCACATATCCTTCCAAATTCCATGATATTGCAAATGCTTGTGGTAGTAAAAACATGGAAGGAGATAAGAATTTTGTACAGAATACTTATTTGCCACAAACATAAATAAGATATATTCGTTTGGTTCTTATGTTATTTTATTTTTAATATACACATAATTTTTTAAAAATACTTTTCATAGTATAGGGATATGGTTTATAATACATTTTTGAAAATTTTGGACAGTAACATAAGACTTTATTCGTATTTTCTATGGGAAAATGAGGTTCAATGGACATTTCTCTTTTTCTTATTGAGTAGTGGCGTTTCAGTACTTACTTTTCTCTTTTAGAACTGCCTGTGTTTTTATAGGATGAAAACGTGTGGGATTTGCCCACCCTGTTAGCAGTTTCCTGCAGAAACCATATTCTTTTCCTTCGGTAATTTCTGGAGCATGTGTATGACTCTGGAGAAAAAAAAAAGAAACAAAATCTGTTTTGTCATTGATATCTAGCATCCCCTGTGTTTTTGCCTGGAGAGCTGGTGGATAACTAGTAGAGTGAAAAGCTGGGAAATTATGACTATTTCACTCTCTTACTTTCATCAGCCAAGTATGCCACGTAATACACCAAAATTCTGAAATCAGAATTTCCTCCTAAGGAATTTCCTTAAAATTTACTCATTCTTGTTGTCTGGACAAAGCAAAATCTTAGAAAGAGAATACTGTGCTACAGAATTCCACATTTCATTTGAATGGTGATTAGAAATTAGTTTTCATTTTGTGTTTTGTTATCTTATATTGTATCTTCAGAAGATGTTGTTTATGTGCTTTCTGATATTGGAGTGTTCAGTGCTTTCTTAAATAAGAAATAAAAATAGAAATAGAAAGAAAGAAAGAGAGGTGTTTGCACTAAACTTTTTAACTATCACATTTTAAATTCTACACATATATGAACAGTGAGGAGGGCTGTGATGAAGCTTTTAAGGTAAATAAAAAACAGTTCACCATTTTGCTCACACAAAGAAGATGTGTTTCCCAGCCTCATCTGTTGTCTTCTTCCTCAAATCATTCACCTTTCATGACAGCCAACACCCAAGGGTCCACAATTTATGATTCCCTGAAATCCTGCCTGCTGACCATGGTACTTCCAAAGCTAAAATCATGTACAGAAAGCAATGGTTGTGTTTTAAGAAATAAGAGTTCAAACATAAAGAGTAGAATCATTTACAATGAATGGTTTTTCTTGTTCATTTCATCCACTCAACAGTCAGAAATGAGATAGCCAGGACTTCCCTGTTCTTAATCACTATAGATCTCAAATGGTTTCGCTGGTGGAGGAAGGGCCCCGGCACCACAGCACCTCAGAGCTTGGGCTCTGGATTGTCCCAGCCTACATTCACATTTCTGCTCATCATTTACCAGGTACATGACCTTGGGCAATTCATTTCACTTTGTTAAGTCTCAGTTTTCTCCTTTATAAATAGTGGATAACTCAATACCTACTTCTCAGGTAGCTGGGGATATTGAATGAAATGAGGCACATCTATGAGGCGCAGTGCATCATTTATAGTAATTAAACAATAAGAGTATTATTATTGTTGTTTTTGCTATTCTACTATTTGACCACCTTGGGAAAAAAATTAAAAACTCCCCCTCTCCCCTTTATCTAAGCATTTCTTAGATGGACTTTTTCTGCCCAACTTGGGTCTTCTTCCATATCCTACCTCCACAAGCCCCAATCCTAACACAGGTATGCTTGTGTCTTTTGTGCTGTTGCAGTAACTAGAGCAGTTCAACCCCAGCCCTTATCTGCAGGAAGGAAACTGGGGGTAGCAATAGCTGAGCAAGAGCTTAGTTGAACACAGCTTCTGCCAGCTCCACAGATAAGGCCGGGACTAAACATATACAGGATCGACTACATGGGGCCCAGTGCAAAAGGAAAATGTGGGGTTTCTTGTTCAAAAATTAAGAATTTAAGATTGTGACAGCCAAGCGTTAAACCAAGCACCAGGCTCTTTTAAATGAGGGACGCTGTGCGGCTGTTCAGGTTGCATTTCCAAGTAGCTGATCTGGCTCATGTCTTTCCTTACTCCTTTAACATTAGTCCTATCCCTACAGGAACCATCTCTGGTGACCCAGCTTTCAGCATGTCAATGGAAGTTTACCTTAATCCAAAACCCAGTAAACATTCAGGCTAACATTCAGGCTGTACTGCCAGACATATGATCTGGCTAATGGCTTAGGATTAAATGATCCTTCTTTTCTAAATCCTCAAACAAAGACAAAATCCTTTAATCAACTGTCATCCCCTCATTGTCTGAAAACTAGGCATAGTTTGTAACACATGTGAATGTATATGAAAGAATAAGCCACAGGAGTTACTTAATCCTCAGCATGCAATGGAAAAATATAAATGGAAATATCTGTAAAGAGGTCAAAAGTTCAACAAGGAAGCCATGAGCTTCACATATATTTTAATTTGATTTAATTATTCTAAAGAGCCTTAGAATATTTAGACATTGTTATTTTAAAGGCTACGCTGCAGTAAGGTATCCAGTAAAACTAGCAAACCTCTCAGCATTGCTAATGCTTTGAGTCACAGGCCCCTCTGAAAATCTGATAAAAGCCATAAAACTCACCCCTGATAAATACACATTCCCATAACCAAACACACACACACACACACCAGAGCCCCACTCCTAGACACACATATGTATTCAAAAACACACAGATACATATACACACAGACACATATGCACACAGAGAAACACTACATACACACAGACACACAAACACATACAAACACATGCACAGATACACACACACACACACACACACTTCTCAAGCACTCTGAGGCACATTCAATTTCTCCAGTTTAAAAAAAAAATCCCCATGCTGAAATGAGACTTTTGTCACATATTAAAATAAATTTATTTATCCTGAAGGATTTAAAATGAACTATTTTAAAAATAGGAGTAAAGATATAGGTGGCGTATTAGTTTTTCAGCTCCCAAAACAATTATCATATGATGGATTGGCTTAACAACAGGAATTTGTTGGCTTGCTTCTGGCTACTCCTGTGGCTTCTCTTTCTGTGTCCGGTTTCCTTTGCTTATAGGGACTTCAGCTTTATTGGATTAAGGCCCACCGTCATTCAGTTTGGTCACACTTTAAGGGTCCTATTTACAAATGGGCTCACATCCATAGGACCAGGGTTTGAAGCATGAACATGCCTTTTGTGGGAGACTTGATTCAATCCCCAACAGATATTTTTCACGAACCAACCATTAATGAAACCAAGCTCCCATTTAGACCATCTTTTGCGAACAACTATGAAAAGCATGAATGGATATAACAGCACTTTGTTTTTCTCTCTAGTCTTCTTTTTTCTCTTATCATGCCCTTGTGTTTTGGAGTGTCTCGTGACCCACTGTCAATGGCAAATCCCTTACTGCTAAGATTCGATGTTGTGGACACATAGTAGGCATGAATCTTACTCAATAAATGTTTCTTTGTAAGAAAAGTCACATTTCTTTATTTTCATTCCATCTGAGTCATGGCCCACACTCTGCTTGTACAGAAGGAAATTCAGTCTTTCCACTCCACACTGAGATCGAAACTTTGAGGGCTCACCTAGCTTTGGATCACAACAGGAAGATGTTTGTAAGCCCTTATGAAGGTTCCTTATTGTCTTGGGACTCTGATGTTTCCTTGAGTCCAAGAAGTTTTGGCTAGATTGGAGACCCAATACGAAGGATCCAGCCTCTCTGGTCCTCGTACCACCCCTGGAAGCGCTGATCAAACAGAAAGAGGAATCCCGAGAATGCACGGGAGCACATCTTAGTAGCTTCTGTCTCTCTCTCTCTCTCTGTCTTGTTCTTCCCTCTCTCCCTGGAACATCTAAGGATCCAAGAACTCTCAGAGAGTTCAATCTGATTTTAGGACTTGAAAATCCCCTAAGAAAGAGAATGCAAGGGGAGTCTGGCTACTTTCTTAAAGTGATAATGGAAGGAAAATACAGAAACCGTAACAGCTTATTATTCTAGTGCAGTGAAATCAAAACACAAATTTATGTCTAATGAACAATTATCTATTCATATTTTGTTGAAGTAAATTCCAAGAATTCTCATTCATAGCCTCATTCATTTATCATATCACTGTATTTATTATCTTCTACTTGCCAGGTACAAACTCTTCTACTGCCAAGACTAACTGATAACTCTGAAAACTTCCCTTGGCTTACTATATCATTTGCCTTTTCAAAACTTTCCATTGACAATACATTTTAGAAATAAATCATATCCTAATATTTTGTTCTCTTTTCCATCAGGTTATATGGATTTGACTAAGTGCCTTCAAATCTTGATCCTTTTCTTATATTCATGCATTCAACAAATACTTAATAAATATGACAAATAGGCTCTGAGCTGGGGGGTGAGAGAGAAAAAGACAAATGGGGCACAGTCTTTGATCCTAAGTTACAGGAAAGATAATAGGTAATTGGACAATGAAAATAAAGCAAAACAAAAGTTATGATAAGCGATGTATAGGTCATACCTAGAAGTGGCTCTTACTTAATGCAATGGTTCTACACTTCCTGGTATTTATGTCATGTGTAATCGCCTCCCCTTGAGTGTCAACTGGGCCTATGGTTTTCTTTTACCCAATATAATATGACAAAAGTGATGGAATGTCTCTTCCATAATTAGGTTACAAAACGCAATGACTTCTGTCTTGCTCACATTCTCTGTCTGGCTCTTCTCGTGTGCTTGCCCTGGTGGGGAGGGCCACCTGCAAGGAACCAAGGGAGGTCTCTGGCCAATAGCCGAATGATGAAATTAATCCTAATAACAATCACAAGAATGAAGCAGATGCTTCCCGAATCAAGCTTTCAGATAAGTGTGGCCCTAACCAATACCCTGATTGCAGCTGTGCCCAGATTCCCAACTTCCAGAAACTATGAGATAAAACATATGTTGTTTCAAGTCACTAGGTTTTAGGGTAATTTGTTATGCTGCAGGGGCTTAGGTGTTAGGTATGTCTCCCCAAAAGAAATAAGAAAAAACTTTAAGTCTGAAGACATTCGAAAAGAAACCTCCACCCCAGATCTAAGTAGCAAAGATCAAGTAGCAAGATAGCAAAATAGTTCCAAATTGCTGAATGAGGCTGAAAATGTAAGCTGCAGTCAGATCATGAAGGGTCATGATCACTCTGTCTTCTAAAAAAATACACATTTATGCAGAAATATTTTAAAGTAATATAGATATCACAGCATTATACTCCTAAATAATCTAGTGTTGAGCTCTTAGAAATAAACTTATATTTATATACAGTCAAAATAATTATTTTTATACCTAGGAATATTAATGATTTCTTAATTTAATTTTATACCCAGACATTATCTAATTCCTCCAATATTCCCCTGCTTTATACAAAACCAGAGGACCATGCATTGAATCTGGTTGTTATGCCCCTTAAGACTCATTTAATTTTTTAAAATGTCTATTTTCATGTTATTCATTGAAAAAAAGCAGACTTTTGATGGCTTCTTAGGGTGTTTTAAATCTAACCTTCATATCTCTCATGAACTGGAAGTTTTATCCAAAGGCATGGTTAGGTTCAAATTAGTCATTTTGGGCTAGAATGCATTATACCTGATGTTGTATTAAATTGCATCACAGCAAGAGACACAGTGGTCGCCTTTTTCCTCCCCATTAGAGATCCAGCCACTGAATTAGGTGGGCACATTCTGAGCTCTCCATGGTACTGTTCCCTTTCCCCCCTTATGATCTTTGTAGTGTAATTCTACTGCACTTTGCATTGTACAGATAATTAGTTCTTCTACTTTATTGTTTTAACACTAAATGAAAATCCTTACATGAATAAATTATTGCAAAAAGTATGCTTTTGTCCTTCCACATTCCTTCTACATTAATTAGCTGGTATTCTGTCATTAGGTGGGAATATATGGTTATATTGAAAAATCAGTTTCCTATCAGAAAAACAGGATAAATAATTTTAAAATGCCTATTTTCAAAAACATGATTTGTTTTTAAAATATAATTCATATAAATTAAGAATGAATTTTTGGGCCTACTTTTTTTTAGTTTAATTATACATTGAAGAATGTTTATAAAATCAATTTTCAATTAACTACAGTCATTATTCTTTTTTTATTTTAATATTTTTTATTTTTAAAGAAGCTTTAGATTACATAAATGTTACAACGAAAATATAGGAGATTCCCATATGGCCCCACCCCCTCACCTTCCCACACCTTCCCACATTAACAACATCTTTCATTAGTGTGGTACATTTGTTAAAATTGATGGACACCTATTGAAGCATTGCTACTAATTGTGGATTATAGTTTACATTATAGTTTACACTCTGCCCTGTGCAATTTTATAGGTTATGACAAAATGTATAATGGCCTGTATCCATCATTGCAATGTCATGCAGGACAATTCCAATGTCCCAAAAATGCCCCCGTGTTAGAGCTATTCTTCCCTCTCTTTCTCCAAAGAATCTCTGGTGGCCACTGCCTTTATATCGATGATACACGTTCTTCCATTGCTAAATAATGTCTATAATAGAATAATAATAAGTCTACTTTAGTCTGTTGTCCATTCCCCAATCTTAAGTATTTGAGGTGGTGATGCCCACTCTGTTTCTAACTGAGAGTGAGCTTAGATCCAATGGGGCAGATGGATGGAGCTATCTTGCCTACAGTTGCAGACACTCTCTATTCCTTGGGATTGGTGTTGTCCATCATCTCCTTGTTAGTTGTCCTGCATGAGTCCAGTGAACTGGAGAGTAGGTGTTGCAACTCTCCTGAGATTCAGGGCTCAACCAGCACGTGAACAGACCAAAGATTTAAGTCTCTGGGACATACATTTAACAAGTATAGTGCTAACTATAGGTTCAAATAAAAGGGGCAGAAGAGCCATATGTAAGGAAACTATAAATGAATCTAACTCTGTTACACTGAGGAGCATAAATTCCAAAGTATGGCCCACTGACAGGATGCCGAATTCCTGAGCTTGTCTGCCCTGCTTATACTGTCTAGGTATCTCTAGAGCCCTCAGGAGCCGCACTGTTTGAGGCACTGTTTAAGACATTCATTTTGTCAAAATATTGGCTAATGGGAACTCTTTCGAGCTAGTCTCTGTTATTAAAATGACCATGAAATTTTGAAAATATCTTGTGCTCAAGATGTTCCAGGCTCAGTTTGAATCTTTCTGTCCCAGATGGAGCATGAACCATTTCTCCAGAAAGCTCTCATTCCTTTTGGTGGGTAATGATTTCAGAAACAAAAATGTGGGTCTAAGTGTGTTCATTGATATTGGATGAAATTACATCTAAGCCATTTCAATGAACAGAGCAAGAAAATATTGCTTCTTAAATCCTGACTTTATGTTCAGATTTCAAATTCAATGTTAACAATACAGCAAATTTATGTAATAATAGTGCCTCTTACTTTTCCCTAACACTGAGAACCTTGATTTTTAATGAAGTTAACATTTATTACCTTCTGTGCTTATCTTAAGCCTGTTTGCTCTCAGATCTGTTCCTTCCCCTCCGTCTATTCTGTATCACCCCTGCAGGCTCCCATGTCAGCCAACAATCACTGATGGAAGACTGGGGGTTGAGAAGAAAGGAGATGTTGAGAACTTCTGTTCTTTCCTCTCTGTTTTGGGAGCTGTCTCTGGGTGTGCTGCTTCTCCTCTGTGGCTTCAATTCTCCAGGACTGGCCCAGTTTGGTTCCAACTGTCAAGAGTGGGTTCAGTCCTCTGAGATCTAGAACCCCAGTCTTACTTTTGTCCCTGCAGCATAGGAGCAGTGGAGCTTCCTGCTGTCTCTAAAATCTGGCTGCTTTGTGGTTTCCTCTTGACTTTTCAGCTCTTCCATTATCTATGTTGCTTATTCACCGAATTATATACCATTTCTTTAAAAACACAAAAACAAAAGCAAAACAAACAAACAAAATTTCTATTAACCTGATTGGACTTTGATGATATAGCTTTATAATACTGTAGGAATACAATAGCTACCAAATAACACTATCAAAGTAAAATCCACTGAAAGAAATTTAAAATGTTTTTATGGTTCATTTTTCCTCTAGAACGCATCCCACTAAAGCTGTATAATTAAAGATCTGTGTTTCTCCTTGTGATTGTTACCATTCACATACAGTAATGTACATTTGCTTATGCTTGTTTTCAATTTTAGTTATTTTTAAATCTTTTTGTAAAAAATAAGACAGTTCATTCATATGGTATGCAAGTGAAATATATATGTATATATATAAAATGTGTACATAAATACCTCTCGACTGCTCACCACCCTTTTCCCTCCTTGCCCTCTATAATTAAACATTTTATTAGATTTTTTGTTTATCCTTCTACCATTTTTATTTTGCAATATGTATATATGTACATATATATAATTTCTCCATTTCTTACATAAAAGATAATATACTTATATACTATTCTATACCTTGCAGTTTTCATTAAAACAATTTGTCCCAAGATCTCTCCATATTAGTACTTAGAGATATTCCTCATTCTTTTTTTAATTGCTTCATATTACTTTTGTATGAGCACACCATAATTAATTCAAGCAGTTCCATATTGTTAAATACTCAGGTTATTTCCAATTTCTGAAAATGCAACATAATACCACAATGAATAAGTTTGTTTTTATATCATTTTCTATTTCTGTGGGTATGCTTATTAGATTCCTAAAAGTGGGATTGCTGATTCAAAGTTAGACTTGTCAAATCCCCCTTCCATAGAATTATAATCCTACCAATAATGTATGAGAGTGCCTATTTCCACACAGTCTCAATAACAGAGTGTGCTGCTATACTTTTGGATTTTTGCTAGTCTGATGGGTGAAAAATGATATCTCAGTGTACTGCTCTTGTTATGACTGAAATTGAATATCTTTCCATATGCATATGGGCCATCCATATTGTTTTTCTCTAAGCTGTTCATATATTTTAACATATTCTTGGGAAAATGAGTGGAAACATCACTGGTCTAGATATTAGAAGACTCAAGCTCTATCATGGGTTTTCTGTTACTGAATTAGTCTTGATTTTCAAGCAAATCACCAAACCTCTCTGACTACAGTTTCTATCTCACAAAGTATTTCTGAGGATCAAATAAATTTAGTATAAGAACATGTTCCATCTTCTCAGACCACTAGATTCTACTGATACTCGTTTAAGTAGGAAAGGAGTCTTCTACCTCAAGAAACAACAACCAGAAGTTTCTTTTTTTCTTAGTAGTTTGTCTTTTCAGTTATTTAGATAAAAACAGGTTTGTCTTTCAAAGATTGGAGTATCTTTCCTATTCTTCTGAAACCTGAAAATTTGTGTTAAAAATACTAGAGGAAGATGATAAATAAAAATCCTAATCTTGATTAGATGCTTGAATAGACAAAAAAAGAAGTGTTGAACTGGCTCTCCCTAAACTTTCCAGGAGTCTGGCAGTGGCTAGAGTGCATCCTCACTGCTGGACACATCCTCAGAGGACATATTTCTTCTTGAATGTTGTTTCAGGAATTCTTCCTAAAAACAAATTAGGGGAAGTAGTAAAAAGTCAGTTCTCTTAGAAGATTAGCGTTTTTGACATTGGAAAGTGGCAAAATTCCTTGAAGAAGAAATGGCAGCTATTTATATAAGCAGAGTCCATTCATTTTAATTATTGCTTTTGGCAGGGTACAAACAGTTTAATCTTACCTAAATCCCACTATAAGTCTGCTAGATAAAAAGGTTTGGTTATCCTGGGCAAGGTCTTCATAGGTTTCATGCTATGCACTGATGGCAATGATATTCAATATAGTTAAGCCAGTTGAAAGGGTAATTAAATTACTCATTAAAGAAATATGAGATATATGTAAATCTAAGTCCTTAAACAGAGTTTCTTAACAAATATTTAGATCTTTGACCTTATTTTTATTTCTATTTCCTGATATAGGTCAAATATTTCGTCATAATTTCCTCCTTTATCATCTTCAGATCTAGAAACATTTAAAAAACAGAAAAATATAACTTACAAAAAGGAACTGACTAAATATAGGTAGACTTATTGGGATTCTTGGATCTGAATCTACAATGTATTTTCTATACTATTTTTTTATACATACAGGATTTTGTAGAACTACATCTTTGCACACCTTCAAAGTTTAAAAATAATACATAAAAATGCAAAAAAGCCAAAGTTTTAACTTTGACAAATTCATCCATTTCAAAAGACAAAAAAGGAGCCTTAATTTCTCAAACCTCTTACAAACTTTTTTCATAGCAATTGTATTTAATGCTCATAGAGTGCTTTGTTTCCTTTACTCTGAACATCTCCATTGAAATTCAGTGCTCTGAAAGACATATATTATGTTCTTGCAAGATTAATATGATAAAACAAAAGGGCAGGAAAAATCCAAGAGTCAATTATGTAATTTGCATTTTTATAGACTTGCTTGCAAACCTTAACTACAAAAATATGTCTTAGATTAGATTAACTTTATATTTACTTAATGGTGGAAAACAAGAACTTTTTATTTTTCTTTAAAAGGGTTCATGTTTGTTTATAGATCAGGCAGAAGCTTGTTTTCCCATTTTCTACTCAAATTTTCTGAATTTGGCAACATGTATACAATCTAGAAGAGTGGAGGGTTTGTGATGAGTAAAGTGACACAATGCTGCACAATTAGATCTTTTTTATTTTTGACTGATGTCTATAGGTGGTTTATTTGGCTTAATATGCTATTGAATCATTAGTAAAAGTCTGTAGTTAGTGGCCACACCAGAGAGAATAGAATAGGAAAAAAGTAATTTATTGTATATACTATGCTAAAACAGGAGTGTATATGAAATAGATATTTGACAAATGGAGATCAAGAATAAGGAGTCACTTTAAAAGGAATTCTAAAAGAAAAAGGAGTTCTAGAAATGCAGATTTTAAAAGAAAATTGTATTAAAGAAGTTGACTTCTTGAAGAATAAATGCTTTGTAAAGTAATTCCCAAAATATTACTAATTCTAAAATATTAATTACCCAAATGTTACTAATTCCAAAATATTAATTCCCAAAATGTTACTAACATAATAGTGTAGTTTAAAAACATGATATAGAAATGACAGAAAATAGATAGGGGATTCCTAGGGCTAGAGGTTTACAGTTTGGGGGGAATGAATAGTGATGTCTCATGGGTTTGGGGTTTCTTTTGGGTGTGAGAAAATGTACTAAAATTGATTGTGTTTGCACAACTCTGTGAATATACTAAAAACCATTGAGTGGGTGAACTGTATGATATATGGAGTATATCTCAATAAAGCTATAATTTTTAAAAACTAACATAAATATAATTGGAAGTTTACATGGCACCTTCAGCCCTTAATGATTCTGTAAACACAGGAGTAAAACTTTGCAATTAAAAAATGGTAGGCAGTTATAAAAGAGAATTTTAGACTTAGAGTGGGAATTTAGAAACTATCCAGTCTAATTCCCTAAGTGTCCCCATTTTTCAGGTAAGCAACTTAAACAACTGAGTGGTGGTTGTGTATGAATTCTAGAGGCAAAAATACCAGTGGGTTTCCAGCACTCAGTGCTGAAACATGCTTGGCAAACAATATGACCCCTCTAAAGCTCAGTGTCCTCATCGACAAAATGGGTTGAACTATTACCTAAACCACAGTTGGATTAGATGAGAATATATAGGGAGGGGAGAGGTAGGATGGGTAACAGAGGCCTGAAGTACAATGAGTATTCAATGAAAGTTAGTTATTTTTATGAAAGTGTTCCCCACTCCTTAAGGCCATACAATATGTGTAGTAGATCTGGGATGTAAAAAAATTAGGTATTCTGAGTTTTCTTCTAGTGTTCTTTCTATTATACCAAAGGTTGAAAATAACTAGATTATTGTATCAGAAGAGATTCTAAATAACTCTGAAGTCAAATAACTTCAGAACAATTGACTTCCTATAATTTTGAGAGTCTACGGCAGAATGAACCTGCTCTTAAAGTTTTTTAAATTTAATTAGAGTAGTTGTGGGTTTAAAGGACAATCATGAATAAAATACAATATTCCCATATACCATGCTACTATTAACACTTTGCATTGGTTTGGTACGTTTGTTACAATGGATGAAAGCACATTTCTATGAATGTACTATTAACTATAGTCCAAGGTTTAACTTAGGGTTCACTGTTAGTGTAGTAAAATTTCATAATTTTTTTAAAAAGATTTTTATTCAAGTAATATATACATAACCTAAAATGTCCCCATTTAACCACATAAAATATATAATTCTGTGTTAATTACATTCATATTATTGTACTATCATCATCACCATCCATGACCAAAATGTTTCCATCATCCCAAATAGAAACTCTATGTATTTTATGAATTAATTCTTTATTCCCTACCCCACCACACCTCCTGGTAACCTGTATTCTAGACTCTGACTCTGAGTTTGCTTATTCTAATTATTTCATATCAGTGAAATCATATAATATTTGATCTCTGGCTTGTTTCACTCAACATGATGTCTTCAAGGTTCATCCATCTTGTCACATGTATCAGAACTTTATTCCTTTTTGTGGCTGAATAATATTCCATTGTGAGTATATCCCCATATTTTGCTCATCCATTTATCTATTGATGGACAATTGGGTTGCTTCCATCTTTTGACAATTGTAAATAATGCTGGTATGCAAATATCTGTTTGAGTCCCTGCTTTCAAATATTTTGGGTATATATCTAGTGTTGGGATTGCTGGATCACATGGTAATTCTATACTTAACTTTCTGAGGAATCACCAAACTGTCTTCCACAGCAGCTACCCCATTTTATGAGTATTCCAATTTTTCTGTATCTTGTCCAACACTTAGCATTTTCTATATTTTAAAATAGTAGGCATACTAGTGGGTGTGAAATGGTATCTCATTGTGGTTTTAATTTGCATTCCCTTAATGGCTAATAAAGTTGACCATCTTTTCAAGTGCTCTGGCCATTTGTATATCTTCATTGGAGAGATGTCTATTCAAGCCTTTTTTCCCCATTTTTTAAATTTGGTTGTTTGACATTTTGTGATTGATTTGAGGTATTTCTTTATGTATTCTAGATATTAAACCTTTATTGGATATATGTTTTCAAATATTTTATCACATTGTATAGGTTGCCATTTGACTTTCATGATAAAGTCCTTTGAGGCACAAAAATTTTTAGTTTTGATGAGTTCCTAGTCATCTATTTTTTCTTTTGTTGCTTGTGCTTTGGGGTTAAAGTCCAAGAAATCATGGTCCTGAAGATGCTTCCATGTTTCTTCTAGGAGTTTGATAATTCTGGCTTTTATATTTAGTTTTTTTATCTATATTGAGCTGATTTTTGTTTATGGTGTGAGGCAGGATCCGCCTTCATTCTTTTGCAAATGGAGAACCAGTTTTCACAGCACCAGTTGTTGAAGAGACTATTCTTTCCAAATTGAATGATCTTTACCCCCTTATAGGAATTCTGCATATTATACATGACTTTTTGTATGCTCACAACTTTTCCAATAAAAAAATATACTGAAAAATCAGTTTGCCATAAATGTGAGGGTTGATATCTGAGCTCTCAATTTGATTCTATTGGTATATATGTATATCTTGTGCCAGTACTATGGCTTTGTAATAAGTTTTAACGTTGGGAAATGTGATTCCTCCAACTTTATTCTTTTCTTTGAAGATGTCTATAGCTATTTGGGGTCCCTTACCCTTTCATAAAGATTTGATGATTGGCTTTTCTATCTTCAAATAAACTTGTTGGAATTGTGATGAATTTGTAAATCACTTTGGGTAAAATTGACATCTTAAAATATTTAATATTTTAAAATATTAATACATGAACATGTATTAAATATTAATACATGAACATGTAATGTCCTTCCATTTATTTAGGTCTTCTAATATATCCTTTATATCTTAGGTTTATTCCTAGGTATTTGAATCTTTTAGTTGCTATTGTAAGTTGATTTTTTTCTTGATTTCTTCTTCTGATTGTTCACAATTACTGTATAAAGACACTACTGACTTTTGGGTGTTGATACTGTACCCCATCACTTTGCTGACTTCATTTATTAGCTCTAGGAGCACTGTTGTTGTTGTTTTGGGGGGGGGGGTTTCTGTATAGAGAATCACGTCATCTGTAAAGAGAAAAAAAATTATTCTTCATTTCCAGTTGAGATGTCTTTTATTTCTTTTTCTTACCTAATTGTCTGGTTTACAACATCCAGTACAATGTTGAATAACAGTGGTGACAGTGGGCATCCTTGTTTCTGATCTTAGGGGGAAAGCTTTCAGTCTTTCACGATAAAGTAGGATATTAGCTGTGGGGTTTTATACTTGCCCTTTATCATGTTGAGGTAGTTACCTTCTATTCCTGGTGTTACAAGTGTTTTTTATCAAGGGATGCTAGCTTTTGTCAAATGCCTTTTCTGCATCATTTGAGATGATCTTGTGTTTTCCCCTTCCATTCTGTTAATGTGGTGTATTACATTAATTAATTTTCTTATGTCACACCACCCTGGCACACTGGGAAAAATTCCACTTGATAATGGTATATAATTTTTTAATGTGCCATTGGATTCGGTTTGCTAGTATTTTCTGGAGGATTTTTGCACCTATGTTCATAAGAGATATGGGTCTGTAGTTTTCTTGTGGCATCTTTATCTGGCTTTGGTATGAGGATTATGTTGGTTTTACAAAATGAATTAGGGAGTATTCCATTCTCTTCAATTTTTTGGAAATGTTTCAGCAGGATTGATATTAATTCTTCTTGCAATATTTGGTAAAATTCCCCCGTGAAGCCTTCTATTTCTGGGCTTTGTTGGGAGATTTCTGATTACTGATTCCATCCTTTTACTTGTTATTGGTTTGTTGAGATCTATTTCTTTTTGAGTTGGTGTAGGTAGTTTGTGTATTTCTAGGAATTTGTCCATTTCATCCAGATTAACTAATTTGTTTAGAGTTGTTCATGAAATCCTATTCTAGTCCTTTTATTTCAGTGGATTGCTAGTAATGTCCCTCTTTTTATTTCTATTTTAGTTGTTTGTGTCCTCTCTCTTTTTTCTTTCTCAGTCTAGCTAAAGATTTTTCTATTTTATTGATCCTTTCAAAGAACCAACATTTGGTTTTGTTGATTTTCTGTTTTGTTGTTGTTGTTGTTTTTAATTCTCTCACATAATGCATATAATGATGCTCTTGATAGTGTCCCACAGGTCTCTTAGGCTATTTTTGCTTTTTTTAATTTCTTTTCTTTCTGTTCCTCAGCCTGGCTCATTTCAATTGTCTTGTCTTTGAATTCACTGATTCTTTCTTCTGCCAGCTCCAATCTGTTTTGTTTGTTCTTGAAACCCTCCTGGGAAGTTTTCATTTCAATTATTGTGGTCTTCAATACCAGTAATTATGTTTGATTTCTTTTTAAAATTTCTCTTTATTAAGATTCTCATATTGCTCATTCATTGTTTTCCTGATATCCTTTAGTTCATTCTCTGTATTTTCCTTCATCTCTTTGAGCATATTGAAGTTTTTTTTTTTAAAGTCTTTGTCTGGTATGTCCACAGTCTGGTCTATTTTGTTGTTTTCTGGATTTTATTCTCTTTCTTAGGATAGGCCATCATTTCCTATTTCTTTCTTAATCTTTTGTTGAAGACTGTACATTTTAATATTTTAAATTGTTAACTCTGGAATTTATTCCCTGAGATACATATTTCTTGAATTTATATCCAGCTGGTGATATGACAGAGTTTTTCTTGAGTGTTAAGAGCTAACAAAACCAAGCAAACCTAAGCAAAATCACCTTTCATTGTCTTTGTAAATTGGCTTTGCAAAGGCTGGTGCTCTTCTTTAGAGTTTTGTTTGACCTACTATCAGGAAGGTCAGCCCAAGACAAATGCAAAGTTCAGGGTCTTCCCTGCCCTTTCTGGGCCTGTGTCTTGTCCTGGGCTTGTGTTTGCTAATGGCCTTAGAGTTTTCCAGTTTATAGGAATTTGAATGCCCCCTCTACTTCCCAAGAAACAGATCTTCTTCCTCTCCTGGGTGTTCTATTGTAGCACTTAGAGCAGGTAAACTTTTGTCTTAGGTCATCCACCTCAATTGTTTCTTACATAACTTTGTTTGTATCACACTGCTTTTGCCTGGAGGGCAAATTCTGTGAGTGAGGGGACATGCTGGAAAGTTGTTTCCCAAGTCAGTGTTTTCCATCCAGAACAAGACAAAAGATCCACAAAGGGAACACCAACTGGCTACAAACTGCCCTGGGGAAGAGTTGTGGGAGGGACCTAGAATGGCACCAGGAGCTGCTTCCATGTCTCCCCAAAGCTACACTTCCTTGACTTAGCACATGCCCAGCAAAGGAAGCCCTTCAGCTGTTTAAGTCTCCTCAGCTGCCTTTGTCCAGAAAGGGTTGGACAAAGTGATCTGAAGTAGCTAATCAAAAGTAGTGATTAGCAATGCAACCTCACCAGGCCCCTCCATCTTGGGGAAATAGGTTAAGTTTTGCACCAGCAAGCTCTGCCAGGGTTAGAACCCCATTGCTGCCTGTGCAAAGAAAGAGTGAGCAGTTCTCACTCTTCCTTGACATTCAATCCAGACTATGTGTTAATCTGATATGATGATTCATTACATCTGCATGTCTTTAGTGAACAAATCTGAAAACAACTTTAGAAAGCAGCTATCTTTGAATTTTTATTCAGTTTATCCTCAGAGAGAAATGGAGAATAGCAGCAGAAGATCTTTATTGAATTTTCATAGCATTCTGTGGGGTTATAATGAATTATCTCCTTTCAGATTAATTTGATTGTTGACCACTGCAGAGGTCATTTTAGTAACATTTTGGTTAGTGGTTGTGGTAAATTAAGTCTTATACCTCTATTTAGACATATTCTTAATCTTAATCTGTTTCACCATGGATGTGAACCCATTGTATTAGAACCTCTTGAAGATATTATTTTTATTAAGGTATGGCAAACTGAATGAGGGTGGTCTTAATCCATATTATTGAAGACCTTCTATAGAAAAAAAGAAAACAAACAAACCTGGAAGTCAGAAGTTAGAGATGGCCACACAGGAAGAAACCAGAAGTCAGCAGAAACCAGAAAAGCCAACTAAAGGAGGGGACATCACCACACAATAGGGGGCAGAAATACAAGTCAAGGAATTCCAAAGATGGCTGGCAGCACCAGATGCTACAAACTTTGGGAGAAAGCAAGCTTTGCTTATATCTTAATTTTGGACTTACCTTAGCCGCAATACTTTGAGCCAATAAATTCTCATTGTTTAAACCAACCCATTGCATTTTATTCATCACAGCAGTCTCACAAACTAAGATAGTGGCCAAAGAAGTTCTTTCTACAAAGCACTATATGAGATTTTCTAGATGATAATACTAAGTATGTAGGTATTTACAAAGAACATGAGCACACTTATGCACTGCTGGTTAAGAGTAATCATTGATCTAACAAACTGAAGTTGTTATTTCAAAAGCCTTCAACATTTAACCCAGCATTTCCAGTGCCAGGAATTTGACCAATAGAAATCATAAGAGATAAATAAAATATTTGTTTATTAAAATGTTGACCAAGAGATTAGATCATGAAACTTTGAAAACCACTTAAATGTCTAATAATGATGGTTGGATAAATAAAATGAAGCAGGTCCATGGAATATTAGGTTTGCATTTGTAAAAATCATGTTTTGAAAATATAAAAATATTCATAATATGCAAAAATGGGTCACAAAATAGAATGCATATTAAGGTTCTAATATTGTAAAAATAACTGTATACATATGTGTATGCATATGTATCATATATATTATACTACAATAACTACTTCAGACTTGTTATCTTTGCAAATCTGAGGATTTCTCAGACAAATGCATTTCTTCAGAAACCACTGTAATCAGAATATGAGTTGTGAAGACAAATGGGAATGCTTTAATTCTGTTATTTTATGGTCTAAGTGGTGTTACTACTGAGTTGTAATAAATTCCCCCTCAGTCTTTGGATTCTGGAATTGTAGATGCTATGGAAATATTTATGCAAGAGATTTTGTGAGAATGTTCAATGTGGCCTATTATTGTCTTCATTGGATATGTGAGTCCTTTATTTTAATGCTTGCTAAATATAATGCTTTGAAAATAAAGAGGACAAAGTGGAAGTTTCATCTGCCTGGTGTGCTTCCATGTGCTGTGGTGTATCTGATAAAGAAACAGATGTCATCAAGGCTGTTTTCCTAGTAATTCTGCTACATTGTCATCCACTGTTATGCTTGGAGGGTTTGAACTCCTTTTATGCCATATAGAATTGTATGACTTGTATCAGACAGCATTTGCACTGGACCTGACCAAGAATGGTGATTCTCCAGGCCTTGTTTCTATTTTGAGTCTCCTATGCTTGATAAAGCAAAGGAAAATGACCTTCTTTGGATATAAGCATTTTAGCTAGCTCTACTATTTTTCTAAAAAGAAAGACTGAACTCATATGTGAACACATAATAAAAATGCAAAGTGGTTATACTAAGAAATAGAGAAGATACAAGAATCAATAAGATTTAGTCAGTGCTTCTTTCATCCCACTGCCAGATCCCTTCAGTACATTGGTGATGTGCCTTATGTTCATGCACCATCAAGGCATTCAGAATGGCCAGTGATTTGCAACATTGACCTGATGGCATATATTCCACCATCAAGTAGCTGTTCCTTTGAGTATCATACCAGTGTCATCTACAGCAACTTTCTCAAGTCAATGTAATCTACAGTAGGCTGTTTCACAGGCAGTGTTGGATGAGAAAGGGAACTCCAAGGCCTTCGATACAAGTCTATATTAATACTGCATAGGCTGACTCAACAGGGCAAACATCTTTAAGTATCTGTGCAGGCCTTTCCCACAGGGGGAGTGTCCAGGTTCACAGTTACTGGCAAGTGGGGTCCTCACACTTTCTAGTGCAGTGGGAGGGTCTGTGTCATCTGGATTGCACCTGGAGATAATATGGGAAAACATACCCTGACATAATCAACATGCTAAACTCAGGACATCATGTTTCTCCCAAAGTGATCTATGCCTTATTAGCAAATGCGCTAAGCTATGGAAATGTAGTGTGTAAAAAGTAAAATGAAATTAAAAATAAAAGAATTATATTGTTATATTTATTTATTTATTTACTTATTTCTAAATATTTTTTCTTTGTTAGAGGAGTTGTGGGTTTACAGAGCAAATGCACATAAAATACAGGATTCTGATACAACTCCCACCACCAACATCTTACATTGATGTGGAACATTTTTTACAATCTTGCATACTAGGGATACATCCCACTTGATGATGGGGTATAATTCTTTAAATATGCTGCTGAATCCAGTTTGCTAGTATTTTGTTGAGGAATTTTGCATCTATATTCAAAAGAGATATTGGGCTGTGTTTTCTTTTCTTGTGGTATCTTTATCTGGCTTTGGTGTAATGGGTAATGTTGGCCTCATTGAATGAGTTAGGAAGTATTCCTCTCCTCTTCAATTTTTTGCAAGAGTTTGAGCAGAATTGGAGTTATGTCTTCTTGGAATATTTGGTAGAATTCCTCTGTGAAGTCATCTGGTCCTACACTTTCTTAGGAGCTTTTTGAATACTGATTCAATTTCTTTATTATTTATTTGTTGAGATCTCCTTTTCTTCTTGAGTCAAAATAGGTAATTTGTGTGTTTTTAAGGATTTTTCCATCTCATCTAGGTTATCAAATTTATACATACAGTTGTTCATAGTATCCTTTATCTTAATAGTACTTTCTATTTCAGTGGGGTCGATGGTAATGTCCCTCTTTTTCTTTCTGATTTTCATGATTTGTATCCTCTCTTTTTTTTTTGTCAGCCTAGCTAAAGGTTTATCAATTTTATTGATCTTTTCAAGGAACCAACTTTTGATTTTGTTGATTCTATTGTTTTTATTTGTTTCTATTTCATTATCTCCACTCTAATCTGTGTTATTTCCTTCCTTCTGCTTGTTTTAGCTTTAGTTTGCACTCCTTTTTCTAGTTCTTCCAGTTTTGATTTTAGGTCTCTGATTTGAAGTCTTCTTTTTTAATGTGAGCATTTAGAGCTCTAAATTTCTCTCTCAGCACTGCCTTCACTACATCCTGTAAGTTTTGGTATGTTGTATTTTCATTTTCATTTGCCTCAAGATATTTCCTAATTTCCCTTTTGATTTCCTCTTTAATCCATTGGTTGTTTAAAAGTATGTTATTTAATTTCCACATATTTGTGGATTTTCCAATTTTCCCTCTGTTATTGATTTCAAATTTCATTCTGTTGTGGTCAGAGAATATCCATTGTGTGATTTCAATTTTTTTTAATTTATTGAGACTTGGTTTTTGACCCAACATATGGTTTATCCTGGATAATGGTCCATGTGCACTCGAGAAGAATGCATATTCTGTTTTTGTTGGGTGCAGTGTTTATGTATGTCTGTTAGGTCCAGTTGGTTTAGTGCATCATTCAAGTCCTTTACTTAATTGATTTTCCATCTGTTATTGAGAGTTATGTATTAAAATCTCCTACTACTAATCTAGAACTGTCAATTTCTCCATTCAAATCTGTCAGTATTTGCTTCATATATTTTGGGGTTTTGCTCTTAGGGGCATG
This sequence comes from Tolypeutes matacus, assembly GCA_026826555.1. Taxonomy (NCBI): domain Eukaryota; kingdom Metazoa; phylum Chordata; class Mammalia; order Cingulata; family Chlamyphoridae; genus Tolypeutes; species Tolypeutes matacus. The sequence continues at coordinate 4,643,426 of JAKSZT010053769.1, forward strand.
TATATTTATAATTGTTACCTCTTCCTGTTGAATTGTCCCCTTTATCAATATGTAGTGACCATCTTTGTTCCTCATAACTGTTTTTTAATTAAAGCCTATTTTATCTGATATAATATAGCCACCCCAGCTCTCTTTTGCTTACTACTTGATTGGTATATTTTTTCCATCCTTTCAGTCTCAACCTACTTGTATCTTTGAATTTAAGATGAGTATCTTGCAGACTGCATATAGTTGGGTCATGCTTTTTTTATACATTCTGCAAATCTCTGCCCTTTGACAGGACAGTTTAATCATTTACATTTAAAGCCACTACCTATAATACAGAACTTTCTTCTGCCATTTTGCTATTTAGGCTTTGTAAGCCTTATACCTTTTTGTCCTACACTTCCATTAATGCCTACTTTTATAATTATTTGTTTTTTCTGTGTGTTATACCATACTGAGTTGCTTCTCATTTCTATTTGGATATATTTTTCATCTATTTTCCTTGTGATTGCCATGGGGTTAAAATTTAACATCCTAAATGTATAACAATCATATTTGGTTTGATACCAACTTAACTTCAATAGCATGACCATATACTTTTCCTGTATCCCTCTGTTCCACCATCATTTTTCTGTACTTGTTACCACTTATATCTTTGTGCATTATATGTCCAAAAACAAAGACTTATCATTACTTTTTATGTGTTGTATTACAGCACTTATAGGAAATAGGAAGTGGAATTACATACCAAAGAATACACTATAATAATACTGGCATATATAATTACCCAAATGATTACCTTTTCCACAGGTCTTTAGTTCTTTATGCTGCTTTGAATCACTCTCTAGTATCCTTTCCTTTCAGTCTAAAGAACTCCCTTGAGCATTGCTTATAGGGCAGGGCTAGTGGTGTTGAGCTCCCTCCGTTTTGGTTTATCTGGGAATGTCTTAATCTCCCCCTCGTTTTTGAAAGAAAGTCTCACCAGATATAAAATTCTTGACTGGCAGTTGTTTTCTTTCAGAACTTTAAATATAGTAACCCACTGCCTTTTTGCCTCCATTGTTTCTGATGAAAAATTGGCACTCAATCTAATTGGGATTCCCTTGTATGTAACACATTTTTCTCTTACAGCTTTCAGAAATCTTTCCTTGTCCTTTGCATTCAATTGTGTAATCAATATATGACGGGTGTATTTTTCTTCACGTTTATTATGTTTGGGGCTCTCTGGTCTTCTTGGATGTGCATATTTATGTCTTTTGCTAAATTTGGGAAGTTTTCTATCATTTCTTTGCATATTTCTTCTGACCCTTTTTCCCTGTCTTCTTCTGGGGCTCCCATAATGCATATATGGTGTGCTTGATGATGTCTCAGTGGTGTCTTAGACTATTTTTACTTTTAATAATTCCTTTTTCTTTCTGTTCCTCAACCTGACTCATTTCAATTGTCTTGTTTTCAAGTTCACTGATTCTTCTTCTGTCAGCTCTAATCTGCTCTTGCAACCCTCCTGAGAATTTTTCATTTCAGTTATTGTGGTCTTCAACTCTAGTTTGGTTCTGTTTGGTTCCTTTAAGCATTTCTATCTCTTTACTAATATTCTCATATTACTCATTGTTTTCCTGATATCTTTTAGTTATTTCTCTGTATTTTCCTTCTTCATCTCCTTGAGCATGTTTAAGATCTTTAAAAAAAAAAAAAAAAAAAAAAAAAGCTTTGTTCAGTATGTCCACATTCTCGTCTTCTTCAATGCTGCTTTCTGGATTTTTTTTCCTTTTCCTTTGGATGGGCTATCATTTCCTCTTTCGTTGTTTGTCTTGTACTCTTTTGTTGTACACTATACGTTATAATATTTACAAATGTTACACCTGGGATTTATTCCCTAAGATGTCTGTTCCTTGGCTTTGTAGCCAGCTGGTGATAAGAGAGTCTTTCTTGTGCTTCAGCTCTCCTATCAGGAAGGTCTGATCTAGGTGAAAGTAGTACACAGGATTTTCCGTGTTTTTTTCTGGGCCTCTATCTTGCACTGGGCGTTTGCCTATTAGTTGTTTTGGAGTTCCCTTGTTTACAGAAGTTTGGTTATCTTCTCTGTTTTCCAGGAGATAGTTCTCCCTCTCCTGGGTGATAGGCCTTTGCCCCAGGCTGTCTCACTCTATAGATTTTCACACTCCTTTCATTGTCTCAAGCAGCTTTTGCCTAGAGGGCAAATTCTCAGAGAAGGGGCATATGAGAGAGGTTTTTCCCAAGTCAGACTTTCTCAGCAAAAACAGAGCCAGGGACTCACAAAGGTGGCACAGATTGCCTCCAATATATCCTGTGGAGGGGATCAGGGAGGACACCAGGAACTTGTTCTATGCCTCCCTAGAGCTGAGCTTCCATGGCCTGCCCAGAAAATGCAGCCCTTCAGCTAACTGTCCTGCACAGCCCTGAGGAAGTCCAGTGTCTTTATGCCTCCACCCCCATCCTGCCCCCGACCCTGTCCAGAACTGGTTGAAACAATAGCTGAGCCTGGCCCCAGCAATCCAAAGTTCTTCACCATAATTTATCAGCTTCTTCCTCCTGCTCTTCCTTGAATGCTGTACAGTGTTCTTCTGGCATCTGGAGTTTCAAAATAGTTGTTTCAGACAGTTCATGTCTGTTTGCTAGTTATTTTGGTGGAAGAACTGAGTCCTGGAGCTCCCTACTCTGCCATCTTCCCATTGTATTTGTTGTTTAAGGAAGGTAAAGTACTTACCAGGGGATTGCATATCTCTGAAAATTATCTACTAAAAAGCAGATGTTGATTTTTTTTTTTTAATTAGCAACATCACAAGGAGGAAGCAGTATACTATCTTATAAACAGGAGCAGAAAGTCACAATAATAGTCTAAAATGAAGAGAAAATAATTTTTAAAAATTAAAATGGTAAGAAAGGATGACATTAACTATAAACATGTAATAAAATTCACCCTGGGAAAAATATAAAAAGATTGCTAATGCAAAAAGAGAGCTAGATAAGTGGTCTAGAAATAGAAACTGGGAAGTTTTCCAAAAATGTAATGGGAAAGAGTGAAAAGAGGAAATGTAGGAAAATGTAGTAGATATAGAAATCAAGAATAAAAGTTCCAATTAGGGATTTGTATGTTCCTGAGGGGAAAAAAACAAAGATAAATGAAATCAAAGACATAATCAAAAACATAATTGAAGAAAAAATTTTGAGCTTAAAAAGCATGCAGATATTCTGATTAAATACTCATATTTCCGAGTTCCAAGAATTATCAATGAAAAATATCAATATACTTAGGTATTTCCTGGCAATATGTTTTGATTATACAAATAAAGGGAAAAAAGTCCAAGCCATGTTGTAAAACAGAGGTGTATTTTAAAAGAAACAAAAATTAACCTTCTGCAGTGAATGGTGAATGATATTGGAGTGATAATAATAATTATTATCATTATTAAATAATAGTAATAAATTATATGCATTATTTAATTTAATCTTCACAATGACTATATGGAATAGATACTATCACTATTTTCATTTTCCAAATTAAGATACTAAAGATGAAGATATCAAATAAGTTGCCCAAGATCATTCACCAGTTAATAAGCAGTGGAGATGTGGTACAATGCCTAGTCTTTCTAAATTGAGTGTCAGAGCTCTTATCAGCTTACTCTACTCTATGCCAGCAATGTTTCGAGGGAGTGAATTTGTGAAACATTAACTTAATATCTAGACAAGTTGTCTTTCAGAGAGAAAGAAAATCTCACACATGGAAAATATAACATCTAGGTATACTTCTTGAAGACATACACCAGAGCTTAAGAACAAATTAGTTGTATAAAACTTTTGTGGTATTCCCTACCTCACTTTGAATCCCAAACTCAGGAAAACACTTGGATATGGGTTCTCATCCCAGAGCCCAGGGACCAAAGCTTGGCATTTAGAGGACTTTCTTCTGCTGTTTCCCTTTTTATTTCTAATTCTTTCCCAGCACTAGATTTCACAGGGAATCTCCTGTCATGTTTCCTGATCATTTGTAACAATAGTTGGTGCTTTTATGTTTCAACATGTCCTTAAAAATAATTGTATTATATACATGGCAGGGACATTGTGCCATTAAATTATACAACTAACGTTCCTTGATGTTTCTATATTTCTGCTCCTCAGAGTTTATAGAACAGTGAAATGGCTATTTTCTTTCCCAACAATTTTGAATGATAATTTTCAACACATTTAAAATTCATATTAAATGTCTGAGAGTCAATGATTTTTTTTAATTTTAATTAAAGGGTTAGTAACCCACTCAGTATCAGACATTAATTGTAATTCAAAACTCTTCAGAGCATCTTCCACATAGACTAGCAGGACTTCTTGCATGAACTAAAAGGCCCCTGGGATAAAATTACTCCCATGAAGATTTTGAGACTTCTGGTGTCCTACAGTGTAGCTAAACTATAGAGGATGCTGCCTTCCTCCCTAGATTCAATGCTGTAGGTGCTATATGAGAAAGTAAGAGGAAGAAAAAGGGCCTTGGTAAACAATCATGAAACTTGGATGTCAGGTAATCGATGGAGCTTTAGGTCAGGTTCATCTCAAGTGGGTCCAGTGGATCCTATAACCTATCCTGTGATTATTTTACCAGTTCTAGAGTAGAAAATTGAAATAGACATACTTAGCAGCTCAGCATACTCGGAATCCCCATATTAGTTCCCTCATCTGTGGAGTGAGGACCAAGTGGAAGCCACTAGAACTGCCTCTACCTAGATTAATAGTAAACCAAGAACAATACCACATTCTTGAAGGAAGTGCAGAGTTTGGTGTCATGTTAAAAGACTTGAAAGCAAGTTGGTGATTCCCACCACATCCTCATTCAACTCTCCTATTTGGCCTATAAGGAAAATAAATGATGACCTCATCAGAGGAGGATTTTAATAATCAAGTGGATAGGATGACCCATTCTGTGGATAACAGTAAACATCTTTCCCCAGCCACTTCTGTCATTGCTCAATGGGATAAAAAACAAAGTGCCCAGGGTAGCAGGGATGGAGGTCATGCATGGGCTCAGCAACATGCCAGCAGCTGAGACCAATACTCAGTCCCCGATATAACACCATTCCCCAAAGTGATTAGTGTGCTACCTAGTGGCAGGTTGATTATATTGGATCACTTCCATCATGGGAGGGGCAGTGCCTTACTGAAATAGATACTTTTTCTGGATAAGAATTTGCCTTCCTTGCATACCGTGTTTCTGCCAAAACTACCACCCAGGGTCTTACAGAATGCTTTATCCACTATCATGGTATTTCACACAGCATCACTTCTGATCAAGGAACTTTTTTCACAGCAAATAAAGTACAAGAATGGGTCCATTCTCATGGAATTCACTGGTCTTACCATATTCCCCATAATCCATAAGTACCTGGATTGGTAGAATGGTGGAGTGGCCTTTTGAAGACTCAATTACAGAAATGACTGGGTGGCAATACCTTACAGGACTTCAGTCTCCAGGAGGCTGTGTATGCTCTAAATCAGCATCCATTCTATGGTACTATTTCTCCCATAGCCGGGATTCACCAGTCCAGTAATCAAGCAGTGGAAATGGGAGTGGCACCACTCATATTGCTTCTGGTGAGGAATTAGCACAATTTTTGCTTCTTGCCCTTGCTACCTTATGCTCTGCTGGTCTCTAGGTTTATTTCCAAAGGGATGAGTACTTCCACCGGCATACACAATAGTAATTCCAGTGAACTGGAAGTTCAGACTGCCATCCAGACACTTTGGGCCCTTCATGCAATTGAATCAACAGGGAAAGAAGGGATTTACTGTACTGTTTAGGATGGTTGATCCTGACTACCAAGGTGAAATTGGACTGCCACTAAACAATGGAGGTAAAGAAGAGTATGCCTGAAATACAGGATATCCCTTAGAGCATCCACTCAGTACTATCATGCCCTGTGATTAAAGTCAATGGAAAATTACAACAACGCAATCCAGACAGGACTACTGATGGCCTAGACCCTTCAGGAATGAAAGTTTGAGAAACCCCATGAGGCAAAGAACAGCATCAGATGAGGTGCTTGCTGAGGGCAAAGGGAATATGGAATGGGTAGTGGGAGAAGGTAGTTACATACTACAACCATGGGACCAGCTGCAGAAACAAGGACTGTCGTTGTTATATTTCTTCTTTATTTTGTTATGAATATTTGTTTTGTATATATAATCAACAAATATCTTTGTTTTCTTCCTTTTATTATCATATAAGTCATATTAACTATCATAGGATTTAAAATACACAATATCAAGCAGAAGAGTGAATACCACCCAAGGGCTTGCATTGTCTTTTGTGGAAGGATTAGTGTATTTTCAGTTGTACTCAAGATAGTTGTGTTATGTTAGGCAGAAATATAACTTTGTTATTGTCTTCATTTGGAGATTAAGTATCGTTTAAGATGTGTATGGGTGCCAAGTTGAAAAGGGGTGGACCGGTTAATCTTATGTGTCAACTTGGTTAGGTTATGGTGTCTGAATTGTTTGGTCAAATACTAGCCTAATTGTAATGGTGGAAGGTCAGTTGACTCTCAGAAAGAAGATTATCTTCCATAATGTGAGTTGGCCTTATCCAATTAGTTGGAGGTATTTATAGCAAGAACTGAGGGCTCCAGAGGTCAGAAGAATTTCTGCTTCAAGACTTCAACATTTACTCTTACCAGAATTTCCAGCCTGCCAGTTTTTCCTAGGGAGTTGGGATTCAAGACTTCAACATCATCTTCACCAGAATTTCCAGCCTGCTTCCTCTCATGTGATATTTGGTTTTGCCAGCCCCTACAATTGCATGAGCCAATTCTTTAAAATAAATTTCGTGTATGTGTGTGTGTGTGTGTGTTGCATGTTTGAGTACATATATATCTCCTGTTGGTTCTGTTTCTCTAGAGAACGAAGCAGCCTGGGGTAAGAGGGAGTGGAGTATCATGGTGGAAAATATGCTGGCAGAGGAGCTTTTGAGTTCTTTTTCCTTTTTTTAATGAGAGAAAATAGCAGCATCAGCCAAATCCACTTATTGTCCAAGGGATAACATTAGTATAGTGCCCAGAAAAGGTAAAGAGCTGGTGGAAAACTCAGGGGAGCGGATATGGCCCAGTGGTTGAGCACTGGCTTCCCACATATGAAGTTTTAGGTTCAATACCTGGCCCTGGTACCTAAAAAAAAAGCTGGTGAAAACAAGGAAGGTAGACAAAAGGGAGCCCAAATTATCCCTCCTCCCCATCACCTCTAGGAATTAGTCAGTTAAAATCACAAGAGGTTATTAGCTCCCAATATCATTTTTTGAATTCCCCAATGAATTTAATGGCAATTACTGAGGGACATGTTTTCCTGGTAGCATGTAGTAGTAGGGAACATTCACAAAAACAGTGTAATAAGCCACACAGAAAGCTGCAATAAATTCAAAAAACAAAATATCACATGGTCTATATTTTCTGGCTAAAATGCAGTAAAATTGTAAATGAATAACAAAAAATAACCAGAAATTAAAAAAAAAAAAAAAAAAAAAAAAACCTCTTATAGTAAAACAAATAAACCTTCCTCTGTCTTACATATTTATTTTTATTCAGCATGATTTACTTCATGTTAATTCATCCATTTTCATGTCTCTATAGTTCTTGGATAATATTGCATGAGAATATACAAATATACATGAGGATAAAGGGGTTCAAGAAACCCTTTTTCAAATAATTTCAGCAAGCACCTTTCAAAAATGGGACTACAGTATAATAGTAATGGCTACCATTAATTGAAAAATTATGTTCAATGTATTATTTGTTTTATATATTGTGTATCTAATTCTTTAAAAAAATATTCAGAGAGACTAAGTAATTTGCTCAAGGTCACACAGCCAGTAGAGGCAGAAAACCAGGATTTGAACTCAGTTCTACAGGATCACAAATCTCACTCTTTGCACTAAAGAAATTATCCAAGAGGAATAATGCATGTTGTCTAGAAGGGTGTTTTCAAATAATTATGCACATATGATTGAAAATAATTTTAAGAACTTTACTATTCTCATGTACTTAGAACTACACCATTCATTCATTCGTTGACCAAACCATTGTTATTTAATGTTTACTATATATGCAAGACATCGCAGAGAAAATATTTACTGAAGAAAAATTTTAAATTTTATAGTATTTGAGATTTCAAATTTCAGAATATCAAACTTCAAATATGAGAAATGAATGTCCTGAGATGTCATTTTGAAATTATGCTAAAAGGAAAAATGCATGTTTCCTTTGAAACTGGAAAATCCACTAAGTGAAATAACATTTGGTTATTGGTATTCTGGTATTCTACCAGAAGGCTGCTTAGCGGGGAAATAAAGATAGTAAAAACATGAAAGAATAGTGGGGAAAAGGGATCTATAAACTAAACCATCAAAGTGAATTGCTCTTCTACCTTTTACTCATGGCATGTGCTATACTATGACTCTTTATAAGTCATTTCTTAGTGAAAACTTCAGTTTCCAGTAAACACATATGACCATAGGTCAGAAGGAGACAAAATTGTTCAATTGTTTATCATGAATAGTCCTTTTATGGAGAAAAAACTTGTAAGTTTCCTATCATTGAACTTAACCAAACAAAGAAACTTAAATGTAAAGAAGTCCAACGGAAATAAAAGCCAAAAGAGCTCAATTAGGAGCATGACTTCAAATATAGTCTCTCAACATTTTAAGCAAATACTGTTTCAAAAGCAAAACTTCTCCCCAAAAAATATTTGATGTAAAATAAAATATTTTTGTCATTAATTTCAAATATTAGATGTTTGCTTAAGTCTATGATCTAAATAATATCTTGAAACTGTATATTAACTTCTCCACTGCTGACATTAGAATATTTGTAAACAAGTCAATCTTGGAATAACATAAAACAATGCATATAGTTGGCGATGTTATTTTCATCAAAGTCTGAGAAAAAAGAATTATATTTGATAGCTATATGCCATGGTTTGTTTCTTTACTAGTTTATATATTTATTCACTTATATTTAGACGTATTTTTCCATTTCAAAATTACTTAACTGAAATTAAAAATACTTAATTTTTTTTTTTTACCCTGAATCACAAGTAAATTACTTGTCGACATATTTTTGACAAGAGACAGAAAATGTCAACATAAGATTGTAATGAAGGGAGTTTTTTTGACCAGAGATGGAAATCCATAAACCAAAAGGGGGCTCATATGAGAACTACTGTTATCTTTGATAACCGTGCTTCTCTTTTTATTTGAAGATAAAACTTATTCCAGTAAAATATACTGATGGAAAATAAAGATTTAAAGCACTTACACTGAATTTTGCACAAAGAATATGCTCACAAATGTTGAGCAGCAGACTGAAATATAATGATATTTGTCATATTAAACCTCTCTAGGAATATTCATTATGATCTTTCCTTTGGATAAATTGAACAAGTCTGACCTTTGGTACATTTGAGTATGAGTCTTATATCATGACATAATATTTCAAAGTAATGTGAAAATAGAAGTACCCCATTCAGTGGAGTTTACTTGAAAGAACATAAAATAGTTAAAACTCAAGCATCCACAAACAAGCATTTCACCTTTCCACCACCAAAGCTGTGACTAAAAAAATTTTAACAAAGATTTGTTTTGAATAATTGTTTGGTATGTTGATCTCTTGGTTGTCTTCCTACTTTGATCCTTTAGACCAGGCCACACTCTTTACCTTTGCATCATAAAGAGCAGCTTCAGAGGGTAGCAGCATTCAAGGCTGTTATTTGGGACCCCACATCCACCATTCCCTTTGATTGCAACCTGGTTCTATGATTTGACATCCCAGCATGTATCCTTTGCCCTAATTTGGTGCTATTTTTACTTTTCTGGTATTTGGATATTATTCTCTTGCATGTGTTCTTTCTTAACCCATCTCTTTGGCCCTTTCTCTCTTTCTCTGTCCTTATCTCTCCCTCCCTCTTTCTCGCTCTCTCTTTTTTTTTTTCCAGGGGTTTAGGTTACTGCATGTCCAAGCCTACAGAATAGCATCCCTTCTCTGGTTTCTGGAAAGGGCAATTTGGTCAAAAATTCCTTCACCATGGACATAGACTAATAGTTAGACTAATATCCAACTATTACCTCACATGAGGATTAACAACTTACAAGGCAGGTTCTACCATTTCCCCCATTTTTCACTGGTTAGTTGCAACTAAGTTTGAATGGCAGCAAATTTCTTATGCCAAGGATTGTTCTGGGCAAATTGCCTATGCCAGTTCTTGGAGATCTTGCTAACATTCTTGGTTGTCTGCCTGGCAGTTTTGACTACCTGTTACATAACAGCTGTAAATTTTTAAATATTCTAAGAATAAAATCCATTTCACCTAATGCAGACAATTTTGGGCCCTGGGTTTATTAAAGGTACCCTCCGTAAAGTGTAAAGGCGATCTTGATCACCGTCTGCTATTTTTGTTTTCATTCAGTGTAGGTGACCTCAGTAAAAGTATCTGTCTTGAAACTAGGTGTAGGCCTGGATACAGTCAAACCAGGAACTTCTTACAAAGGAGGCTCTGCACCCCAGTACTGTAATGCTCATTTTGACAGCAACAAGTCAAGTTGGGTCAGGTAATCCCAGAGCAAGGCATGAATAAATGTTATTTTTTAATTCTTAAAATACTATAATCATGCACAGGGTTTAGGGGAACTACTGCCCTTTACTGAAAAGTTAAATTTACTGGGGCAAAGTGGGCAGATAGGAGAGAGGGGTGAGATACTGATTATAGTTAAAGATACTTAAGAGTCTCTACAAATGCTTATTGGTTTCAGGGGCTTTTCTAATCTGGAACTGTTAATAACCTTGTCCAATAATTATGATGAGTTGAAACACAGCCACAGTCATGGAAGTTGGCTTGGAAGTGATACTACCCCAAGTTAGCCCATGACTATAATTGATCCTTTTTTTTTTTTTAAAGGAAGTACTGAAGATTGAACCTGGGACCTCATACATGCAAAGAAGACACTCAATCACTGAACTACACCCACTCCTGTAATAGGTTCTTTTTATTTATTTATTTATTTTTGATGGCAATTTTTGTGGCAAATTTAATAGAAAAATATAACAACACTCTTAATTCAGAAAAACAAAAGGTTGCAGGTGCAAAAAATCCTTACAGGCTTACTGCTATTCAGAACAAAGGACTCATTCATGGTATCCCCGAGTTGGCAGTTTGTTTGAAAAAACATCACCCCGGTTATAACATTTTCCTCCTTGCCCATCATTTTCTTAACAGAAAAGTTTACAAAATTGGGGAGGGGGCATATAATATCTTTACAGACTGACCCGCTTTGTAGAGAAGCCATGAATGCTAACGATGACTCAAAAGCCCCGAGTTTTACTCTTGAATCAGGCAAAGAGTAAATGTCAATATAAGAACACATTTTATTTACAGCAATATCATAGTACAACACTGAATTATTACAGTGCAGGGCTTATAATTCTCTATAGAACATTCTTAGCCCAAACACTAGACAAACTAAAATCACCCAACTGCTCACAGACCTGAAGAATTAGCGCAAGCAGTTGCCGCCTTAATGATAAAACCCAAAACTGTTAAGGCTTTTCTGGCAGTGAGTCTTTGATACCAACAGCTTCCTCTCTTGGCAGCAGGACGTTCTGCTTGGCGAGGACATGTGCCACCCTCACTTTGAGTCTTGGTCTTTCTCTTCATCTAAAAGGAAGGACCAGATCCCCAGCCTTTTCAGTTCTTCCACCAGGTCCCAGTTCATCAGCAGAAGAATGTCATAGTCGCCCACAAAATCCCCGCCGAGGTACACCTGCGGGATGGTGGGCCAGTTAGAAGAGTCTTTAATGCCTTGCTGGAGCTCGGGGTCGTCCAGCACGTGGTAGGCCGCGTAGTCGTGGACGCCATGCAGCCGCAGAAACTGCACCACCGCGTTGCTGAAGCCGCATTGGGGCTTCCGGCGTCCCCTTGAGGAAAATCACCAGCTTGGCCTTCTTCACCAGCGCGTCCAGTTGCTCCAACGAGCCGCTGCCGCCGGCCCCTCCAGAGCCCACCTCCCGCACGCCCGCGCCCCGCAGCCCGCGCCACACCCCCAGGGGAGCAGGATCGCTGCCGCTCCGGATCGCCCAGGGAACCACTCGCGCCTGCACGCCCGCCGGAACCTTATTTCGGCCCGGGGCCTGGGCTGTAATTGATTCTTGAAATATTTTTTTATGATGGCTGCTTTAAAGTCCTTGTCATTCCAACATCTGATTAACCTTGTTTGGGGATAAGCTGATTATATTTTCTCCTTCCTGTTTCTTGGTATCATGAATGATTTTTCATTATATTCTGGACATTTTTGTTGTTGTGTTAGGAGATCCTTGATCCTATTTATGTCTTCTATTTTAGCAAGCAGTCACCTTGTTTAGGTCTAGTTTATAGGTTGTAGGTTCTGGCGTACATTCGTTGACTTTAGTTCCAATGACAGTTTGGTTTTCTGAGTCCTTGCAATGTTGTTCTGATCTGCTCCATTCCTTGGATGCTGTTGGGGTCTCCACTCAATCCCTGCTGGTGCTGTCTGGGGGATGGGGTGGAAGGCATCACTGGGGGACCTCCTGGAGGAAGAAGTGGAGGGGAGCAGGGAAAAGTGAGTGTATACCATCTTGTTCTAGAACTGGGAGTCAGCCCAACTCTTTAACCATCCTTCCTAAGAGTTTTTGAGCATCAGTTACTGGCAAATGCACAAGGGTGTTGTCCAGAATGGGTCCAAGTAGAGGAACATCCAGATAACTAACACATGCAGTAAAGGAATACACTTTGGAGAACAGAAGTCCATTTGCCAATGTTTAGAATACAATGGAAGCACTTCACGGGTCAGTGGATATTTTCATATATCCAAATTGTCTGGTGTATTTCTTGAACACTGTCTTCCATTTCTCACCTCTTTCTGCTTTTCTTGAGGCCTTTATTTTGTGAAAACCCAGGCTCCATGGAGTCAGTCCAGGAGGTCTGCTATCAAGGAAGTGAACAGAAATTCCATGTAGTAACTGCACTGCAGCCCAGTAAATCCTGGCATGGATAAGTCCTCCACTCTTACTCTCTTTGAAGAATATTTTCACCGCTCAAGAGGAAGTAGAGAATGTTCTCCCATTATTTACAATGTACTTTACACCAAAATTACCTGTCCACAGATCACTCAAAGGCTAGTTGGTGTGTGACATGCTTGTTCAAAGATCCCACTCCTCCTCAACTGCATGGTTTTTCTTCACTTCTTGACCCTGCTATAGCATTGGCTCAATTATGCTATTCCTACTTTAGCATTCTCAGCCTATCCCATTTCAGTGGATGTGACTTCCTTCCTGCTCTAGCTCCAAGAGCCTCAACACCCTGCTGTAACAGCTTTTGTCAGGAAAGGTACAACTTCTTAGTGAAAGGGCTTGTTGCAAAGCTCATGCAGTATTTGGCTAAGAAGTAGATAATGAAGCAGATGTTTGTGTTGGTCTCACTGAGAGTCCTTGGGACAATCAGAAAAATCACATCTTAATTTTCTTACCAGCTGGTCCTAACATCAGAGATTGGAAAGGCCTCTTTGTTGTTTATCTTTTTGGTTGAACAAATACCCCTCTTATTTACATTTGTTGGATTTACAACACTTTGACCCTTTCCTTCTTTATCAACAAGGAATTTTGGACACAGTTCTCTTATACAAGGCATTCTAAGGCACAAATATACAATGTTTATATAATGTAGCAGTAACATTTCCTAATGATGCAGTTAATTTAGACAAATTTTCCTCCACCCATTTTCATAATGTTTCAACAAACTCAACACAATGTACCAACAATTTACTATTTACTGGGCATATATGAATAATACATAAAACATATTTAATAAATTAAAAATTTTAACCTCATATTCAAGGGGCAGAGGTACTCTAATGTTGTATATATTTAGGTCACAAAAGATAAATTTAGGCTCCCCATTTCTCTTAGATTAGGCTTCAGTAAGGAAAACTGGCAGTTTACCTTTGACCCTAGGCTGCTCTAAAGAGAAAAACGTGTCCACTTCAAAACAGGATGCTTCCTTTCCTTTCTGAATTTTATAGTAAGCATCATGCCAAATGAAAAGAAAAATTATTCCTGGAATGCTTTCAGTTGTCTTCCCACTTCTTTGTGCTGTGTGGGAATTCCTGCATGCTTGCCTGTGCTGTTGCCTTACGTCCTGTGTATGCCTTCCGGACAACTCCCCATAAAGGTAGCCTTCATTCCATTTCTAGTTGAGTCTTGAACTCAAAGTACAGGCTGGGAGAAAAAAATTAGGTTATAAATGTAATGGAAAGTGTCCATCCATAAATAATTTTTTCTTATGGGTTCTTGACTATATTGATAATTTTATGCTGCTTGATAAGACGATTGTCCAAGAAGACCTGCAAGCTGTGGCTACAAGAATGAAGGTGTGCAGGGCCCATTTGTGGTAATCAACCTATGTCCCTCCTCTGGCTCATACCCTTCCCTGCCACCATGACCCAGAGAAGCTGGCAGACTAGAAACATGACTGTGGCTTCTAAACCTGGCTCTGAGGTTGACACAGATTTCACAGATAATGGTTATCATGGGAAGAACTGGAGTTTCTTTATATTAAATGCCATGCATGAGGAAAGTATTGAGGACAAAGGGGGTTGAAAGATAAATAGGATTATAAAGTATCATCTTAATATCTCTTGTTACTGATGGAGTTGACCTTCACAGATAAAACTAAGTCTCTCCTGTGTAACTGACATTTAGTCTGTTAGCCATTTTTAATAAAAGAGTAGAGAAGTTACTCTATGTGGCTTTTGCTGGTACTTTTTATAGTTGTGGTGTGGTAGGAAGTAGGCCCCAAGTTCCCTTGGCAACAAGTAGGGTAGAAGCAACGCACAGCAATCTGAATCATCAGTGAATCATCTGAGTACTTCTGTTTCCAAACCTTGGAAATAATTTACTGATTGTTTTTCCTTTGTGTGATGTTTGCTGACTCCAAGTGAACACCTCAGCGAGCATGAGAGTTTACTTTGGTCAATCATTTAAGAAACATTTTGAATGCTACAAGTGAATCTTAATATTGGTATTTTTTTTTAGGTTTGTTTTTTTTTTAAATTAAGACAACACTCATCTTTGAGGAGGAAAAGATAAATGCACCAAAGCATCAACAATGGGGAAGCCCACTTACTACAAAGAAATCTGATGTCCCCAGGAAGACATTTCAAAGCATTTTTGCATTTAAATTAAAGTTTTCTTAGGAAAAGGTTATCACTAGACTGCTCAATGTTAGTCACAGAGAAAATTTTCAAGTACCTGCAAAGAGAACCACTATGGCTTCTCACCTGAAACACACACGCATACACAACCTGTATGTGACCTATAGGTATCAGTTACTCTGTTTCTATTATTTTTTTTCCATTAATATGTCTCTTGTTTGATCCCTTTGTCTCCATTCTTGTTGTTGCTGCTACGTTCTGATGTTTGCCACTTTATTTGGCTCACTGACTCAAATTGCCGCTTACTCTATCCTGGGTACAGATAGAAAAATAACTTCCCCTAAAATGGATTTTTCTCAGGCCTGCCTTCTGACCAAAAACTTTCTATGATTCAATGGCCTCTTGAAGACCTGGACTTACTTATCTTTATATGTGAAACACCCATTATGGTGCCAACTCATAGAATATGCTCAATAAATGCCTTTTGAGTGAATTATAACAATAGTATTTTTGCTTATATCATTCCCTATTAGACCTAAATCTACTTGTGAGTAGAAACTTTGCCTCATAAGTCTTACCCCTAGTTCTTGGCATGATGTCTAGTGTATTGTAGACATTCAGCCATGATTTATTGAAATGGTGAATGAAATTCAAACCCCAGACTCTTGCATGAATAATATAGCCTTCCATCCATAGATGGTCTCATTTCTCACCACTTCCTTCCTTGTACCTTTGAAGCTCCATGCAGTTCCTCATACCATTTCCCTCATAGGAATTACCCTCCTACTACGTTCCGAAATTCTACACAGCCTTCAAGGCCAGCCTCAGTCTCAATCCATTTATAAATGGACTGACTGCTTGCCTTCTCCAGCCTGCATAGATCGTCACCTTCAGACTCAGTGCTCGTGGTGTTTATTCAGATTTTATCTCTAATGACATAGTCGTCTATGGTTTGCCTCCTTTTTGACATTTATCTCCTGGTGATGTTATCTACTTCTGTAGCTTTGACATTGCCCATCTGGTGATGATACCCAGCTCCTTCATCTCTACCCCACATTTTACCTCTGAGCACCAACACTTAATATTTCCCAAGCGCTTCATGCTCAAAAATGTTCAAAAGTTAGTTCATATTGTTAAATTTCATAGGTAAATTCATTATATTATCTTTCTGTTATAATGAGTCCTTTGGCCTTTAGAGATATATACTAAAATATTTATGGATGAAATGATATGTTGTCTCAAATTTTGGGAGGCAGAAACTTAGTGGATGGAGCCGAGTGGGCTGTGTTTTAACAAGCCCTCCAGGTGATTACAATGCAGCCTAAAATATGAAATCCAGACTTGAGGAACCTACCCCAATTAAGTCAGCACAGTGAGATGTTTCAGGACTCTATCCTCCCACAGAAACTTTGAACAATCAGCAAGAACTGGTAAAACAGCTTTCTCAAAGCTCCAGAAAACAGTTAAAGGACTATAATAACAAGGAGAGCACCAAATCAGAAAAAATTTACTTAAAAGTAGTAGGATCTTTTGGTTCCCCAGCTGGCCCTTCCCCCACCCCTCACTGGTTCAGCATGGAGCCAACTCATGCTCCCAGTGCAAATCCCTGGTCCCGGTTTTGGGTGAGCAGAGTAAGCCTCATGCACATACTGACAACAGTGTATGTCTGCCCAATCTGTTGGGTGTCCATATGAAAGACTGAACCAGTATACACATCTCAGGCTCTCTGTCCCAGAATTGCCCTGCATGTAGAAGGCAGCTCACAGAGCTCTCCTACAGAATGCTGTGGGACAGCTGTCAAGTCATGGTTGTCTGAGGCCAGGGATTGCTCGCTGTATGACATCTAGTGTCATGCCTAGGACTATGAGGAAATGTTTCCTAAGGAAGAGGAGATATTTCTACCCATATAATGAGGAGAAAGTCTAGGTCTACACATGCATGCCCAAGAGAAGATGCACGTGCAGAAAGTACTGGGGAGGTACCTATGCTTTGGCTTTGAACTATTCTCTAAACTTGTATGGATAAGCCCTGAAGGAGACCACTCAGTTTAATCTGCAAAGACTGGGAGAGGTGTTTGCTTTTTTTCCATTTTTTCTTTTAATTTTTGTGGTTGCTCCTATCATTCAAGGAAAGCTCTGTCAGAGCTGGATACAAGCTTAAGAGTCAGATGCCTCAGAGCCTAAATTGCAGCAATGACACATTAAAATATCAAAATGTCTAGGAATCAACAAACGATCACAAAATATACAAAGAAACAGGAAGAGTGATGGTCCAAGTAAAGGAGAAGATTAAAGCATTAGAAAGTTTCAATAAGGAGAATCAGACCTGGGAAATATCAAACAAATATTTTTAAAAATCATCCGACAAATAGTGTATGATTGTGCTATAATATATTTTGTAAACTCATGGAGTTAACAATTAGAATATAGGTCACTAGAAAATAGGAGAGTAGAGAATGGAAAGCTGAGGGTTAATCTGTGCAGATCTGGTAAAAAGGTTGTTTGTAAATCTTTGAAAATGAATAGAAATGGTGAAAGCATATCATATTGTTAAAAACTAGCAGTACTATTGTATGTGTATGAAAGTGGTTGAAAAGGAAAGTCTAAGGTTTTGTATGTTACTAGAAGGAAAGCTAAAAACTATAAAATGGGACTGTGTAAGATAGTAAAACCTCAGGTAAAACATGAATATGGCCCCCATATTCATGTGGATATTGCATATATAAGGTTATTTTTGCAAAATATAAATACAAATATATTGGAGAGAAGGAAAAAGAATAGCAGTTATGTACCGCAGGGGAACCATAGAGAGATTGAGAGGTGATGAGTTTTGTTTGTTTGATTTTTGTTTATTTCTGCTATTATTATTGGAATAATGAAAGTGCTGTAAGAATGATTGAAATGATGAATGCACAAATATGAGATTATACCAAATACCATTGATAGTACACTTTAGAAGGATTTATGCTTTTTTAATATGTATAAAAAAACTGATTTGTTTAAAAAAATGGTCCTAAATATGCTCAAAGAGCTAATTGAAAGTATGGACAGAGAACTAAATGAAATCAGTAAAATGATAGAGGAACACAAAGAGACTGTCAATAGAGAGATAGAAATTATGAAAAGAAACCAAATACAGCTGAAGACAGCAGTAACAGAAATTTAAAATTCTCTTCAGGGGCTCAACAGCAGATTGGAGCTGGCAGAAGAAAAAATCTGTGAACTTGTAGATAAGACAATTGAAGTGAACCAGTTTGAGGAACAGAATGAAGATGGAATGAAGACAAGTGAACAGAGCCTGAGGTAATCAACAAGTGTACCAATATACACACTGGGATTTCAAGAAGGAGAAGAAAGAGAGAAAGGGGCAGAAAGAATATTCAAAGAAATAGTGACTGAAAACTTCCCAAATTTCCCAAATTTGATGAAAGACATAAATATACACAGCCAAGAAGCTCAACAAACTCCAAATAGGATAAACCCAAACTGACAATCCCTGCAGGATATTATAATCAAACTATTAAATGCCAACTATAAAGAGAGAATTCTGAAAGCCGCAGGAGAGAGGCAAATGTCATGTACAAAGGAGCCTCAGTAAGATTAATGATTTCTCATCAGAAACTATGGTGGTAATAAGGCAGTGGGATGACATATCTAATAAGCTGAAAGCAAAATATTGCCAACCAAGGATTCTATATCAGCAAACTGTCTTTCAAAAATGAAGGATACTTTAGGACATTCCCAGATAACCAAAACCTGAGGGAATTCATCACCACTAGACAAGCTCTAAAATTGATGGTAAAGAGAGTTCTGTAGGTTGAAAGGAAAGGATAGTAGGCAATAGATTGAAGCCATATGAAGAAATAAAAATCTCTGATAGGAAATGACATGGGTAAATATAAATGCTGTTATTTTTTGTTTTGTAACTCCACTTCTCACTTCTTATAGGATCTAAAAGGCAAATGCATAAAATGTTATTATGAATTTGTGGTTTTGGACTCATAAAGTATAAACATGTAATTTGTGACAAGAACTACATAAAAGTGGGAGAACAGAGGGATTTAGGACATTTTTATACTACTGAAGTCAAGTTGGTATTAAAGCAAATGAGATTGTTAAAGATTTAGGATGTCAAATGTAGGCCCCACAGTAAATACAAAGAAAATATTAGAGAATATGCAAACTCATAGAGACAGAAAATAGAGTACAGCTTGCCAGCAGTGAGGACTGGGGAAATGGGGAGTTAATTTATTGGTTGTATAGTTTCTGTTTGGAGAGATGGGCAAGTTTTAGTAATGGAAGGTGATGAGGGTACCTCAATATTGTGGATGTGATTAATAAAACTGAATTGTATGCTTTGGAGTGGTTGAGATGGGAAAGTTTGTGCTGTATATATGTTCCTACAATTAATAAAGAAAGGAAGGAGCAACTAAAGAGAAAATGGCAATTCAATACAATGTGTGATCCTGGAGAGCATATAATAAGGGAGGAAAAAACATCTCAAAATGACGTTGTTGAGCCATATGAAATAGTGTCATATGTCAGTTTTATATCAATGTTAAATTTCTTGAACTTGATAGCTATACTTAAATTGGTTACATAAGTGAATAACTATGTTCTTAGGTCATAGACAGCAGTATTGAGTATTAAAGGAGCATGATGTATACAACCTACACTGAAGTGTTAAAAAAACACTTAATAAACATACAGACAGACAGATAAATAGATAGATGGACTGTTAGATGGATGGATAGATAGAATGACATAACAAAATGTTAATATTGGTGGATCTGAATATAGTAGTGGATAGGGATATGTTGGAGTTCTCTCTATAAGGTTTGTATTGTTTTTGTAACTGTCCTGTAAATTTGAAAAGTATTTCAAAATAAAACATATTAAAAAAATAATATGGGATGGAATAAAAGGTAAAGGGGTATACTATTTTGTTTACAGTTGTATGCTTGAAATTTTCCATGACACAGGTTTTAAAAACTTTAGTTCATTATTTTCTTCTATTTCCTCCTTCCATCACTTTATACCTGTTCATTTTCCCTTAAATGTATCACTGCTCCCCTTCTCCCAGCCCAACCTTCTGGGATATTCTCTGGGATGGGAGATTGAGACATGAAGCTGAGCCAAGTCAGCTGCTCTTGAAAGCAGTGCCCAAGGAGAGGGTCCTGATACCAAGCCAAGTAGGTTAATACTTATCACCCATTACAGTTATTTTAGAGCTGCATTACAGTGTAGAGAGTTAGGAGAAAACCTATGAAGCCACAATTTCAAATCTTGTCTCTGGAGAGGGGAAAAAATTACTTTTTAAATTGAAGCAGTACACATAATGAGGGAAACTTAGATGGACTGCTGTGGAGGCTTTCTTGGTGTCTAATATTCCTCTCTCTGTGCCTCAGTTTCCTTCTTTGTAAAATGAGGATGATGATAATATACATATCCCCTAGGGTTGTGCAAAGAATTAGACAAGTTAATACATATAAAGCATTTAGACAGTGCCTGGAATATAGTAAGTGCTAAATAAAGACTTTGCTTTTCTTGCTACTTTGATCATTGTATTTTAAAATAGAACTTTGCAATATGTTTTGTATAATGGGAAAGCTTTAAATATTTGGTGACATTTTGGAGTCCATTTTTGAGACTAGTTCTAAAATATTTATTGCATTAGCATCTGAAATCTCTTTCATATTCTCCACAATCTTTCCAAACATACTTAGTTTGCAAAATCAGATTGGACATTATACAGGAATAGCTTTTCTCATAATATTTCAGTACTTTCAGTTCCAGTCCAGCTGGAGTCTGAAATAGTGATGCATGCAAAAATTTAAAATTATGTGAAAACATCATGATCCAAACAGATTTTTCTCCATTTTCAGGAAAAGTATAGTTGGCTTCCAGGTGGCATAAAAGTTAAGGTTGATTTTTATTTGATATCACTGGAGTATGAATTAGTCACCTCAAAATCAGGGCACCGTTTTGGGAGCTATGCTGATGTCCTGCTATGAAAAAACAACTAGCAAAGTCATAAAAATGTTTTATAATTTATTTAATCATAGAGTCTATAAATATCTACTGAGTACTCTCACATGCCAAACCATGTTCTAGAAAAAATGGGGCAGCGTCTCTGCCTTCCACATGGAGCCTACCTTCTGGTATAAAGAAACTGAAAATAAATGAATAAATAAACAGAATAATTATAGACATTGTGGTGGGTGCTATCAAGAAATGTGCAGGGTGATATGAGTTTCTAGTCTAACTGAGGAGGTGGAGGGATGACAACAGATAGGGTAACTTGGGAAGGTTTGAGCAGAAACTGCAAAGACCACAAGAAGCCAGCCACATTGAGGCAGTGCAGTCAAGGCAACAGGAGCAGCAGGCACAATGGCTATGGGGTCTAAGCCACCGTGGCCTGAACACAGACCAGAAAGGAGGCTCGAGGAGGGGGACTTCGCAAGCAAGAAGGGATGGAAAAGTTGAGGCTAGAGGAAGAGGCAGAATTTTTATTACAGCAGAACTTTGTAGGCCACAGCCTGGAATTTGGTGACACTACATCACAAAAATCAGAGTAAAGAAACATCAACCACAGAGAGGTAAATTACCAACAGTTTTTTTCCCCCTCTCTTTACATATACTTTTTGTTCCCATCAGTAAAATTCCTGATTTGATTCAAATGCAGTTAAAATAGCTTGAACGGAGATCAAACATTATCCAAGGTCCATATGGTTATATTTTACTTTCTTTTTCTCTCTTTCTTTTTAGTCTAATGGTAATACTTATTTTTTAAATGAAAATAACATAAATAAAAAATAAAATAAAATTTACCCACTATCCAAAAACATAAATGTAAACATTGCTAATAAGTTGGTATATTCCTGAAACAGATTGCTATTTTTTATATATTTTTAAACTTTTTTTATTAGAGAAGTTGTGGTTTAAAGAACAATCATGCATAAAATACAGGATTCCCATATGTTTTAGTTTGCCAAAGGGCTGCCAATGCAAAGTACCAGAAATAGGTTGGCTTTTATAAAGCAGATTTATTTGGGGTAAAAGCTTACATTTCCAAGGCCATGAAAAGTCCTACTCAAGGCACAATAAGAGGTGCTTTCTCACAAAAGTCAGCTGCCACATAGTGAAGCAAGATGGCCGCCTGTCTCTGCCAAGGTCTCCGCCTTTCTGTAGCTGGAGGCAAACCTGCATAGGGCTTGTCTCTTACTGGATATCCTCTCTCAGTCTCGGCGTCCCCACTTTCTTCCTGAATTCAGCTGTAAGTCATCAGGCATTTGGCTCATCTCTCCCCTGAGCTTCAGCTCTTTGAGCCTCTCAGGGTGTCTCTCCTTGAAGCTCAGCTGTGCATGAAAGTGGATCCTTTCTCTCACATGGCAGGATCAAATATGGCAGTTTCTCTTTTTCCATTTGTCTCTCTCTATGTCTCCTTTTATACCAGACCCAGCAAGAGCATGGAGACTTGATCTGAGTCACACCTCATTGACATAGTCCAATCGAAAGGGTCTCACACCCACAGGAATGGATTAGTTCACAAATATAATCCTTCTCTTTTGGGGATTCATAAAATAATCTCAAACTGCCATACCATATACCACCCTATTATTAACATCTTGCATTTGTTGTGGTACATTTGTTATGATTAATAAAAGCATACTTTTTATGACTGTATTATTAACTATAGTCCATGTTTAACTTAGGGTTCACTGTTTTTGTAGTACAGTTTCATGGATTTTTAAAAAACATTTTTATTCTATTACCATATATACAACCTAGCAGTTCCCCTTTTAAGCACTTTCAGATATATATTTCAGTGCTGTTATTTATGTTCACAAAGTTGTGAAGCAGATTGTTTTTTAAATTCTGTTTGTGGTTCTCTAACCTTTGTGAAATGAAATTAAATACAGTCGGTGGGAGGCTCAGTTTAGAAAAAAGAGAAGCAGAGGTCATGTTGATGTTCAGAGTTCAGAAGGTAGTAAGCATGTTTTGGTTAAAAGCTACAGTGATCAGGGAATATAGAACAGTAGGGCCAGAGAAATGTTTGGATTTCAAATGTTACCAAATCTTATCTCCCTGAGTAAGAGTGATTGCTCCAAGAGGTAAGGCCCTGCCCTTTCCTGCTCCCGCTTCTGAGGTAATAGCCCCGAGAGACCATGGAGAAATTACCTTATTCCAGTACACAGCAGCCCTGGCGGTGGTGATGGTGGAAGCAAGAGAATTGATGGTGATGCTTCTGGTTCCAGCTGAGCCCCAGTGGGCAGCAGGACTAATGCAGGGAATACCTTGTTAGTTCATATGATACAAGATCCAATTTTCCATAACCATCATCATCATATTCTCCTCTCTTCCTTCTCCTCCTCCTCCATCTCTTCATCCTCTGAACTCTCAGATGTAGGATCCTATAGGTTGCAACATGATTTTAGGGGCAATCCTAAACTTATAGGCCTCAACATCCCTTCTATTAGACAGTGTGAGACTCATGTTCCAGTGACTCGGTGCATAACAGCTTCCCAGTCAACCCTAAGAATGAGCAATTGAAAATGAAGGCACAACAGCAGCAAGGTCTTTGGACAAGAGGTGTCCATTCATACCCACCCTAAGTAGAATCTGCTGATTTTAAGAATTTTCCACTGGGAATCAGGGTGAGAAATTAGAGGGGGTGATGACTGGGCCATGGCTAATTTTTTCTCTTATTTTTCCACTTTACACAGCAAAGACTTTTCTCTTTTTTGCCATGCCTAATATCAAAAAACAAAACTGAGTTGCAGGATAGCGATAGGCTAGGGAAAATTAAAGTAGGCTACTTTTATGCCAGAAGTCACTTGGCAATTATTTCTCCCCTTTTCAGTATACATACATATATATATATATGTACATATATGCATGTATATACATGTACATATATATGTGTATATATGTGTGTTTATGTGTATTCATTATTGTAATATGATTCTGTATCCTGTCTTTTTCACAACATATTCTAAGCATTTTCCTTAGTCATGAATTAATCTTCAAGAACATCCCCTTCTGAATGAATAATAATCTACCATACAGATGCATCATTGTTTATTTAACCAAAAATACCCTATTGCTGGACTTTAGATTGCCTCCCATAGTATAAATGATGTTATAATGAACAACCTGGTATATCAATCTTTTTCCCAGTCACTGTTTCAGGATAAATCCCTAGGTGTATATCCAGTAGGATCAATCATGTGAATATTTTTAGGTTCTTGACCCATATTATCAAATTGCTATCCCACTAGCAGTGTTTAAGAAGATCCTTCTCACTAAGCCAAGCAGTATTAGCTATATGTTTTTAAAATTTTATACTAGCACTAGTTTTAATAAAATGTAATGTATGACTCAGAGCCACTTTCTTTTTCCTATGTTTTTCCCCCTTATTTCTGTCTTTTGTGCTTGTTTGTGGGGGAGGGAGGGATCAAACTAGGATTCTTCATAGAGCTAAAACATGTACAAAAAGTTCTCTCCACCTACCCAGAGGGGGCCAGACCCTGGTGCTGCCTTCTCTCTTGGGGAGAGGGCAGGGGAACAGCTGGCCTGTGCCCCAAAGCCACAGGCTGCTGGGGACCCACCGGTCCTACTGCTGGATGAGGCGGAAGGCAGGCAGGTGTCTGCCCTCTGGCCTTGGGATGGTCGGGCCTGCCCTTGGGACCACCGGCTGCAGGAGATGGAGGCTTGGCCCTCAGGTGGGTCTTAGCCTCCCCCTGCCCTCCTGGACTTCCGTGACCCCTGAGAATCAAGCCAGCCCCTCCCCACCAGCCTCTAGACACTGCCTTCCTCTCTCGGTAGCCCTTTGTAAAGTCCCCGCCACCCTGTCCTAGCCCCTCTCCCACTGCCAGGCAGGGACAGAATAAATGTTCATATGGAAAAAAAAAAAGAAAGAAAAAAAAAAAAAGGTCAGCCACAGTTAAAAGAAAACTAAGAGTATGTAGTTCTAAAAATGTACACAAAATTGACTATGTGGTTGTTTTCAGGAAGACTGTTTTCTTAGGGTCATTCCAGTGACCTTGGGTTAATTAATATTGCCCTTGCTTCTCACATGGTCAACTTTGACTATTTTTGAGCAGAGAAACTCCTAGAACTTAGGCACCAATAGACTATAAACCACAGGTTAACATTATTCATTTAAGCTACAAGGAGGAACACATCAAAATTTTTAAAGAGTTGATTATTTGAAGGGTTCTACCATTCTTCCACACACATCATTCAGATACCTTAAGAGGAAACATGCCACATTCTCTCTTCAGTGCTCTTCTTGCTATTTGGCTGAAGAGTTTCTCTCATGCTATAGTCAGAAATAGCTTGGTTTAAACATTTTGATCTTTAATATAAATTATGTTTATTTCGTTTAACTATTTCTAAATGAAATTATTTATCCTGTGAAATATTTTGGAAACATTTCACTTTACTAAAATATAGAATAAATTAAAACTGCCTTGATTCTGTGGAATTTCAGCTGAATTGGTAAAATAAACTCATTCTTTCCCATAGCTGTCAAATCAAATACTTGTTTGCTTTCGAATAATATTCTTTTTTCATATTTGTTATTTCCTTAGTGGAACTTGTAAAACTGTTTGATTAACTTTTTTCCATAACACTTATTTACCTCATGTTTTAGTTTCCTAGCTGCTAAAATAAAATACCATAAATGGGTTGGCTTAAACAACAGAAATTTATTGGCTTACAGTTTGATGCTAGAAGTCCAAAATCTAGTTGTCAACAAGGCGATGCTCTCTCCTAGAAGACTGTGGTATTCTGGGGCTGCCTGCTGGTGATCCCTGGTCCTTGGCTTTTCTATCACACGGCAATGTACATGGCATTGTCTCCTTTCTCCTTTGAGTTCTGTTGACTTCCTGCTTCTGACGTTTTCCCCTAGTCATTTTCTCTACAGACCTCTCTGTAAGGACTATAATAATAAGATTAAGATCATCCTGATTCAGTTGAGCCACACCTTACCTGAAGTAACTGTATCAAAGGTCCTATTACAATGGGTCCACATGCACAGGAATTAAGAACCATGTTTCTCTAGGGTACATAACTCTATACCCATTATCTATCTAGCTACACATAATTTATCTACTTTTATACATCTTCCTTATTTAAAATTAGAGATAAGGCCAATTTTCCTTTAATAATAACCCTAAGTTCCAGGTTCCTTTCACAGAACCAGTCACTGTCATCAGATTAATGTATATGTTTCTATGCATTTGTAAAAAGAAGTAAATACAGAGAAATTCTAATGTCATTTTTTTCTTCTCTTTTATAGAAATTGTTTCTTAATATATCAACTATGATGCAACCTGATATTTTCCTAATCAGTGCCACCTTCCTTTTAACTGCTGCCTTATATTCTATATCACAGATTACCAATCAATCTCTCCATACAAGGACATTTTGTTCCCTTCCAAGGCTTTTCTTCTGATGGTCTTTCTATTTTGTTTATATTTTACTATTTAAATCTTGATGGACTCCAATTGTTTGTTCTATTACTCATCTTGTTATTTATTATTTAGGAACATTTTCTTTAGCCCAATATAAAAAAGAAATCATATTCTGATTTAGTGTAATATTTAATGGCATTATATTTATGGTTATGTTATAAACATCTGAAATTTATTTTTATAAATGATGTGAAGTAGGGATCTAACTATACATCTTCTAATAAGTAGATAATTTTCCCAAGAATTTGTACTAAATAATATACCCTTTACTCATTTATTTAAAATGCCACTTTTATCATAAATTAAATAATTATATATGTCTTAGCTTCTTTTTAGACTCCTCTTCTATCCCACTGACCTAGGTATTTCCTGTCCTAGTACTTGGCTATTTTTATAACTATAATTTTATAATATGTTTGGTATGTAGTAGGTAAGGTCATCTCTTTTTGGTTTTCTTTTATAGCTTTATCTTGGTTTCTTTTACATGTTTCCTTCTTCTTTATGGACTTTAGAAGGAGTTTTAAATTTCCATGAACAATCCTCATTTTTCATTATTGTTCTGAATTCATAAATTATTTTGGAGAGAAAAGACCTCTTTAAAATATTGAACATTCCCATTCATCTACAAAGTATTTTTCCATTTATTTGGGTTTTCTTTTATGTGCTTTGGTAGAGTCTTCTTAGGATTATTTTTAAGTATTTGATGTTATTGGTATTATAAATAGAGTTCTGGTTCAATCATATTTTCTAATTGTACTGATAATAGTTATTATATTTTGAGATTGTATTTGACCATGTTGATTAAACTCCCTTGTTGGTTTTAAAATCCATCACTTTTGGGTTTTTAAATAAATGCTTAATATTATCTGCAATTTGTGACATTTTCATAACTTCCATCTCAAAATTTGAGGGTTTTTCCCCTTATTTTATTATATTGGCTGGGAATTTGAGTTAACGTTTGAACAGTTGTCTGCTCTGATCAATACTGGGACTGCATCTAACATCTTACCACTAAAGAGACTGTGCTGCTCATCTCTGGTAGATACTTTTATCGCATCAAGGAAATTACAGTTTTTTCTTTTTCTTTTTTTTACTTTAATAAATGTTTTTAAAAATTATAAACATTGAATTGCTTTAGAATGTTTTTCAGACTTTATTAAGGTGGCTAAATAATTTTCCTCCTTTATTATGTTAGTATAGTGAATTCTATGGAAAGATTTCTAATATCCAACCATCTTTGCTTTCCATAAATCTCTATTTGGTCATGCTGTATTAGATTCACAGTAAATCACTGCATTCAATGTGTTGCAATTTTATTTAAATATTTTGCACCCATAGTCAGTCTGTATAAAACAGAAATGCCCTATTTCAAGAAGATATGATAATCCTTGCTGTAAAATAATCTGAGTCTGGAGCCGTTGGTGGGGCTAGTGTGGACCAAGTGGTTATTTCATTACCGTTTCAGTGTCTATTTTTAATTTTGCTCTATTTTTTTTAGTTCTTTTGCCAATTTTAGTAGTTTTTTATTCTTCTGTATATTTACTCCTCTTTTTATTCTTTTTAAAAAAATCTGTGCCTTCGATTTTCATCATCTCGCTTTTCAAAGATCTATTGTACTTGACTTTCCATGAAATTTTTAACCACTGCAATTAACCAATTAGTTAATTTGTTTCATTCATTAACTGTTACATTTATCTTTCTTAATTCCTGTTTTTGACCTATGCCTGTTCTTTGTTTTTTGTTTTTGTTTCTTTTTTTTTTTTTTAGATTATTGGATTGATTGCCTGGTTCTTTTATTTTATATATTTCTAATTTTCTAATAAATGCACTTCAGATAAAATTTCCTCTGAGTAAAACTATGGCTATATTTCACAGGTTTTGATATGTATTGCCCTTATTTTGAATCAAATAAAATAATACCGTTTTTCAATTTTTGCTAATTTTTTAACTTTCATTTTCTCCAACTATTTAATATTCTGCCAGATATATTCCCCTTTCTGTTCTTTGGATACTGAAAAGAGATAGAATATATATCCCCTGAAGATAGAAAAACCATGCAGACTAGAGCAATCTTGTCAACAGGGACTAGAGAATGAACAGTGCATGATATTTCATTCCTTTGTACACCAATTCTTACCTGGAACGAATGTTAGACATTAAATGGTCTCTATTCTTCCCCCAAAGACTTAATATTCCTTTGATAAAGAGAACAGGAGTTGCTCAGGACTGTACCTGAATTCATAGGGTGACACCCAGTAGGCACACATTATTATTTTTCTTTCTGGGCTCTAGAAAAAGCCTGCTTCTAAATATACTCAAAATCCAGTACAATCCATTTCACTGATTTTTTGAAAAATTAACAGTTCTCTCTTGTAGCCTTGGTCAAACATGAAGCTGTAAATTGGTAAGGAAGTCTATTGGGCTGATAGGAAATATTTTTTAGTGCCTGGGAAAGGAAGAATTGGTCAGATGGTGCGATGTTCAACCGTGGGACTCACATCTCTGGCAGGTTATGCTGCGTCCAACAAAAACATTTGTGCATACTCATATCCTTTCTTACACCACCTTAATGCAGAATTCTGCTAATGTAACCGAATACAGTACAGGTTTCCCACCAAACCAAGTTTTGCAGACATTTTATTTTTCATGTTTTGATTATTACTTTTCAGCTCACAGGGTTTTAAACATGTACAAACTCTGTTTTTGTAGAGCACATACTTTCTATTTCTCCTACATTTATATACATTCCTGAGGATGATTGGCTATGCAACTAATATTGTTAGTACACAAACTTTTCACTACTTAGTATTAAGAACTACCTGTTAGACCACTGCAAAATACCACTAGGAAGTAAAATTCATGGAAAAATGGAGTTATTGGCAGAACAGCATTTGTTCCTACCAATATATTTCTAACAAAACATTACACAGAAAGCTTTCTGCCTCCTTTAAAAGATCTGGATTAATTCACTTTTTCATTCTAAGATAAATAATATTTACACTTCAATTAAAATTTAACTAAATTTGGCAAGCTGTGGGGAGTTCAAAAGTTTGTGAAGGTCCAGGAATCTTCATATTTTATTTGAATTGGATACTCACATTTTAACCTTAGCTATAGAGCTACATTGGTCTGGTTATTTTCCGCTTAGAACTTACCAAACTTTATTCATGATACAAGAACTGGGAAAGTAAATATGACACAGGTCGATATGACACCGACCCTAAATGAAAAAAGAGAATATTTTGCATATAAAGAATGTTTTGGGTATAGGTAGATTGTAACTGTATCTACTGAATTTCTTAGGTAACCTCTCAACTCTTTATTTAACCCTTGACTACATGGTTGTGTGCTAGCTTACAAGAATTAAGCCAAATGTCAGGTTTCGCTTTTAAACTTTAATGGTTAAAAAACAAAACAAAACAAAAAAAAGCTTTCATTTTAAAAGTAAATCCAAGTACTAGCCAACAGGGGCAAATAGTAAAAAACTTTAAGGGAAGATCTATATGAGTTTTTATTAAAATTATTTACTATATCCACTTTTATTCCTTTAGGAGAGAAACAGTAACTTTTTATTTTTAATTCATAAATATTATTGATTCTTACTAGTTAAAAAAGAAGTTTATTACCTCCATTTACATAAAACATTTTTTTTCCTTTAGTTATGGTCAGGATTATGACTGAAGATCAAAATCAAAATACAGTTTCTGCCAACACTTGGTCCTAGTCAAAATACATGAACTTAATCTTCAGGTGAATTTTTAGTGTGAAAGAAAATGATCTTAGGCACCATCGCTTCCTCTTATCACTGTTAAATTAGCCTTGTTTTGAGGAGAAAGTTTGTTGTGGTATAGGAAACTTCTACGTGTGGATTAAAATGTCTTAACTTCCTAATTCAAATACTTTTTCATGTTTTTTTTTTCTGTCAATTTACTAACAGGGGCAGATTTTTCCTTCCAAAAAAAAAAAAAGAAAAACTGTATAATGAAAATAAATCTCAGGCTACCTGCCCCCCAACTTGATATTCTTCTAGTATCTCAAAAACCCCACCACAGAAAAGAAAATGTGAAAAAGCAATATATTTTTTCTGTGGCATAATGAAATTGGGTGTACATGGGACCACTAGTTCAAGTATTTTGGTAAAAAAAATGTTTAAGTGTTCCCATGAACTGCCTTGTCAGTTGTGAAGGTGGCACTGTTGATGATAGCATCTATATATGCAGGTGTTTCAGGAAAGACTAAAGTGGTCTTAACAGTCCTTTCCATGCATTTTACCCAAGTAAATTCACCTTTGATTATTGTTATGTTTGTTATTCAAGGAGCCTGGTGCTGCTTATAACCTAGTCCTTTAAATGGTCATGGCTCTGGCCTTTGTTCTCTTTCCATGGCTACCTGCCAGATTGTTTTTAGGCTGCAGGGCTTTCTCAGTTATTTACATTTCTCCTACAAACTCTCCTAGAGCATCAAAAAGGTTTTTTTTCCCTACCTCCATAGATATGGCTACCCCTCTTTAATTCACTAAATAACACTCATCTGGACATCCTATTGCTATGCACTTATTGCAGATAGCCACTCTTCCATCAAAAGTGGTGATGTGCAGTGGGTGGACCTCAGTGGTTGAGCTCCTGCTTTGCATGGACGAGGTACCTCCTTTAAAAAAAATTGGTGATATATTTAGCATGCCTTCAGTGACAAATCTGTCTCATTTACTGAAAATAAATCAGGCAATAGGTCAACAATTAGTGATAAGCCATTCACACACTCTGGTAACATTAAAATCGTTTAGTCAACATATGTGATCTGTGTTCTTATTGGATTTAAGGTACCATTTTGGTGTACTTTTTGAGTTGCCAAACTCACTGGAGAACTGCTAGAATCCAGGCAACCTTACTGTTTATTATTGCTTCTTTCTCTTTCTCTCCTTTTCCTTTTCTTGTTTCAGTTTTTGAATGTGCAGTAAACAGTCTGTGGTCTATTTACATGGTTCACACTAAAAAGGTCTAAATTTTGTATTTTTTTTAAACCCATCACCACTGATAATAAAATAAGAACTAATATTAGTTGCACGTGCTAATTGTTTCACATGTACTATCTCACAGCAACTCTACAAGGAATGGATACTATTATGAGTCCTGTTTTGCAGATAGACAATGATGTACAAATTTTCTTAATTTGCTAGGCTGCTATGACAAATACCACACAATGAATTGGCTTAAACAGTGGGAATTCATTGGCTCATGGTTTTGAGGCTAGAAGAAGCAAACCTAGATATCAGAAAGGCCTGCTTTATCCCTGAAGACTGGTGTTCTGGTGCTGGCTGCTAGTCCTTGGGCTTGCTTAGCTTGTCTTTCTGCCTTTTGCCACATGATGATGTATTCTTCCTTCTGGCTTCTGTGACTTCTCAGTTCTTTTGTATAAAGCCTCCAGCAATCCTGATTAAGTCCCACCTTCATTCAGTTGAACAAACAGTAATTTAACTAAAAATAACATATTCAAGAGGTCATCATTTACAACGGGTTCACACCCACAGGGATGTAGATTAAGATTAAGAACAGGTCTGTGTTGAGTTACGTATTTCAATATACCACAGATAGTAAGTAATGAAGCCAGGATTTGAGCCCAAATGATCTATATGCAAAGCCCATGTTCTTAATTTTATATATATCACATATATGATTATGGAAGCTGTGTGTAAAGAGACAAAACCCATCAAATTAATGGATTCTAAATTGAGATGTGTATTTGAAATGCCCAGTGAAAATGATAAATTGAATGATATGGAACCTAGCAAAGCTGTTCCACTGAATGCATCCAAACAAGATGGACCCATGCCAAAACTGCAGTGTTTCACTCAATGATATTGAAACAAGAAGACTAATGGAAGAGTATAAAAGACTTTAGGGAGAAAGACTGTAACTATCAGAAGAGAATCAACATCTGAGAGATGAATAGTTAAGGCTCAGAAAAGTAGTTCATTCAGATAAACCTGGAACAATGGCACTTGCATCCTTTAGAGATAATGTCACCAGTCATCTTCATTCACTCCTTGTTATTTTATATATATAAATTTATTTATATGTAAAATAAATATATATAAATATATATAAATAAATAGCAAAAACATGCCATTTCTAGTAATGAAAATTTTTATCTATATGAAGATACACTTGTCAAAATGGAATATAAATTATTTGTGTCCAGATATACCCTTTTGTCCCATTTCTATTTCCAATGGCATTTTTAACCAGAAATTTCCCAGAGCTGGCACAATTTATACAAATTCCACCTATATTTCAGATTCATCCCAGTTAATCATGATTAAGGTTTTTGCTAGTCCTTGGGTCCACATTTGGCTTATTTATTCTAAATGCAATCAAATAAAGAGAGGATAGATATTTGGGGATTGAAAAAGGAGTTAAGGTGGATGGCAACTTCAGTTTGAGGAAAGATGGAGAAATTTCAGAAACAGAAAGGTGCATTAAGACACCCAGGGTCTATCCACCTCTTGGGTCGGTCATATTCACAATGTGAGGTAGGAATTGATTAAAAAAACATGTCATTGATGGTGCCAGAGTAATTCCAAATATAGTCCCCATAATACTACAACCACAGGACCAATAATGAACTTTGTTTTTTGTTTTGTCATTGTTTTTTTTTGTTTATTTGTTTGTTTTCAGGGGGAAGCGCGAACGCAGTCCCCCACTACCACAAATTATGCAGTCGAGTTTCCCACAGTTGGGGAAATCGCAGGGGTCAGCACATCCGGAGTGCAATGGATAAGCCTCGCCCTGGGAAAATCACCTTCATGATCATGGTATTTCCCCTGCCAGGTAAGTATGTCATTGTTTTTATACAGTGGAGAGAAACATAGTAGTTTCAAAAAGGATGACTATTTGATTAATATCTTTCATCATCTCCATTCTGTAAGTTCCATATTACTAGGCATATTTTAAAGCACCACTTATATCTAGTGTCATTAAATCCTCAATGCTGAGCACAGAAAAGGCCATCAAAAATATTGAATGAGTGAATAAATGAATATAGCTATAATAATGGCTGACGTTTAAGTGCACATCAGTCTAAATTCAGTCGCTGTATCCCAGATGCTAACCCTGTGGCACCAAGTTTAAGTCTGTTTCACCAAATGATGGGCCAGTGCTGCTGCTATAATTCTTACCTTGGGGAATGGCTGAGTCATGACTCGGAACAGTGACCAGAGCTGGCAGGGTCTGGGAATGGTTGTCTCTATTCCCTGATTCAACCCCCTATCAGCAGCTTTGACCCCTGGATCATTCCCTCCTCCTTAACATGGTTTCTTCATTTGTACTGGGGTGTTTCCCAGGACACCACACCATCCTGGACTTTCTCCTGTTTTACTCATCTCGCCTTTGTAGACTCTGGTTTCTCTTTTCCCAACATCTTATCTTTTCATTCTTTTAACACTGACTTTGGGAGAGCAGTTTTTTTTGTTTGTTTGTTTGTTTTTTGTGAAGTTCATCTTATCAATTCTGTCTTTATGGAATTTGCTTTTTCTTTTATGGAGTATGCCTAATGTGAGATCACAAAGATTTTCTCCAATGTTATCTTCAAAAATTTCATAGTTTTCATTTCAGCATTTAGCTTATGATCTATTTTGACTAAAGTTTTGTTAAAGTGGTGAGATATGACTCGAAGTTCTTTTTTTAAATATGTGGTTATCCAATTGTCCCAGGACTATTTGTTGAAAAAAAGCCAAAACAACCACTATTCTTTTTCATCTGCGTTGCCTTTTATTCTTTTTAAAAAATCAGTTGTCTAAGAGAATGAAAAGACAAGATACCAACTCAGAGAAAATATCACATATCTGATAAGGAACTTGAATCCATAATATATAGAAAACATTCAAAATACAATGCTAAGAAAACAACCCACCCAACAAAATGGAGAAAAAAATTTACCAAATTTTTTACCAAAGAAGATATTCAGAAGGCAAATAAACACATGAAAAGATATCCAAAACCATTAGAGAAATGCAAATTTAAACTACGATGTTTACCACTACATGCTATTAAAATGACTAAAATAAAAAGTAGTCAAAACATCGAGTGCTGAGGAGCAACACATACATTGCTGGTGGGAATGCAAAATGGTGCAGTCACTCTGGAAAACAGTTTGAAGTCTTCTATAAAGTTAAACGTATGTTAGCATATAATTCCACAATCCCACTCATAGGCATTTACCCTCGAGTACTGAAAATTTATGTTCACATTAAAAACCTGTATGTGAATATTTATAGCAGCTGTTTTCAAAATTGCCAAAAACTGGAAACTATCCAAATGTCCTTCATTGGGTGAATGCATAAACAGTGCTTTATAGACACAATGGAACTTTTACTCCAATACTTTTTATTGTAATAAAAAGCTGTATAAAGCAATGAACTACTGAGCCATGCAACAACTTGGTTGACTCTCAGAGGCATTATGCTGAGTGAAAGAAGCTGGTTTCAAAAGGTTGCATACTATATGATTACATTTATA
Source organism: Tolypeutes matacus (assembly GCA_026826555.1). Lineage (NCBI taxonomy): Eukaryota > Metazoa > Chordata > Mammalia > Cingulata > Chlamyphoridae > Tolypeutes > Tolypeutes matacus. The sequence continues at coordinate 4,678,620 of JAKSZT010053769.1, forward strand.
TGATATTCTCAAAAAGACACAATTAGAGTGATTGAGAACAGATACGTGGTTGCCAGGGTTGGGGAGGGAGGGGAAAGTGACTACAAAGGGATGGCATGGGGGAGTTATTTGGAGTGATGGATTTTTTTCTGTATGAATGTATACATATGTTAAAATTCATAGAACTATACTGAATGGATAAAAGAAGTTGTGAATTTAATAGGATTCCAATGCTCATAAATGTGTTCTGACTGTGACTTGGCCACTTTTTTCCTGGCAATATGCTTATACCTGAAATTAAATGGAAGACTAGAAATTGATTGGGCAAATTGACATAACTAATAAAGCATTAGGAGATATATTAACTCTGTAAAATGAGTTTTAGTAGACATCAGTACCTTTACTAATCATTTTACTTCTTTAAGTCATTCTTGTATTTATTCATTCAACAAATATGCATTGAGCGCCCATACTAGACTAGGAAATATTTTGCCTGTGGGGATGGAACAGTGAAAATAACATGTTCTCATGTTATTGTAATAATAAATATGTTCTCATATTTCTTACTTTCTACTGGAGAAATACAGACATTCGAAAAAAAACAAATAATAGAAAATGCCAGGGGGTGAAAATTCGTACGAATCAAAATACAGCAGAATAGAGGAATAGGGAACCTAGGGAGTGGTAAAGGGGGTAGGGTTGCTATTTAAATGTGCTGCCCCAAAAAGGACCGCTAAGAAGGTGATATTTACCTGTACAAAGATCTAATGGTGAGGGATAAGTTCATGTGAATAGACAGATATTCCAGGCAGAGGGCATAGGCAGGCAAAGACGCTGAGGGGCCACCGGGCCTGGGGTGTTCACAAAACAGCAAAGAGACTAGAACAATTAAAGCACAGCTCATAAGGGGAACTGAGGCAGAAGTTAGTAGAGCAGTGGCCCTGGACAGGATCACACAGGGCTATCTAGTCCGTTGCAAGGATTTTGACTTTTACTCTGAATGAGATATAAAACCACTGGAAGTTTCGAGCACAGGGATTACATGGTCTCAGTTTTTCTTAAAAAATCGTTTCTTTGGCTGCTAGGTAGTGTGGCAGGGAGACCCGTTAAGGTGCTACTGAAATAGCCCAGGTGAGGATAATGGGGACTTGGTCTAGGTGGGAGCAGAGGAGAATCAGTAAATTATCAGGTTGCAAAGCACATTAACATAAGTCCAAATAAAAACTTAGATTAGAGAAATATTTTAGTGTAATAAAAATATTAAAATGCTAATTTTTTGTTCCTTGATAGCCTAGTTCCCATTCCATAAAAGCTTAGAGATAAGAATGCTGAGTCATGGTAATATTTTTCTACCTTGATTTCTTAGACCAACAAGAAATATCATTTCTCCAAAATGACTTTTAAATCTTGACTTGATTTTTACAATCTATACCTTCATACAAGAAACTGGTTTATTATTTTCCATTTCTATTTTTGTGTAATTATTATGTCTTTGATTTGTTCACAGCATTAGGGTAGAAATAGAATTTATTTTAAATAAATAGTAGAGCATATATCAAGATCTATATAAATATCAAGGCCATATTTTGGAATTGATGTTAAATATAATTACAATAAGGAAAAAATATTCAGAAAACATGAGATTGATGATTTTCTCATTGTGCCTTGTTTATTGGAATTATTTAAGGATAAATAATTCCTACAACTAGCAAGGGAAACAAGATATTCTTCACCAAATTAGTGAACTTCTCACATTCAAAATGACTCTTCAACTATTGCCTACAGTCATTTCCTCATTTTAGATGACAATGAATGAGTGGTTCATGATCTCTTTTACAGTGTTATGCCCTTTAGCTAATTCTGCATGAAACCACTACACTTGTTTGGTGAGAATTTTTTCAACATTCCAAAAAGCATATTCACTATTTATGACAGGAACAGATGAAGTTCAGAGCCTAGAGGCTGCATTCAAAACACAAATTAAAAGATAAGGTTAAAAGAAAATGGTGTGGGAACATAATATTAGTTTGCCAATGATCTCTCTTCAGTTAATTACAAATCTGACCTTGCCTTTCCAGTGTCAGGTCAAGTGGCTAATAAGACTGGGTTTGTTTAGGACTAAGATTTTGAACAATTCACTCATGCTTCACACCTAAAGATCAATGCATTGTTTATAATTGTTACTTGAGACCTTAGAGAATCAAGTCATCTTATTCACAGGTCAATATACTGACCACAGGGCGCTGTTCACCTCTTTGCAAACATTACCTAAGGTATGGAGAAAAAGTATTAAACCCAAGATAGTCATGATAAAGGTTCAACAATGTTGGCATAAATCGTAAAAACCTTTTCTTCTGAATGTATTTGGTGCTGTTTCCTTTTAGCTAAATACTTTACAAAGATAAAGCTCTGCTATTTAAAATTCAGACCTAAAAGTCTTTTCCTGGGACTGATTTACATCTAAAATTTCTACCAATGCCTATGTGTCAGTATCCAACCATCACTTTAGTTTATTGTCAACACATGGATAGACAGAGCTCATGCATAGACCGTATTTATCAAATTACTTCCTATCACATTCTCATTGAAATGCAAAATGCTTAGTGCTTAGGGAAACACATAAATCAATTATACTAATCTGGAGCTTGGAGGCAGAATGTCAAATGAAATTTCAAGGTCTTATTTTTATCTGCATATGAAATTGATAGCTGAGAAATATGATTTTATTAAGGACATTTTTTGTTTGTTCATTACAAAAACAATGCAGAATCATGGCAAAAGAATGATATTTTGTCAAATATGAGTATCTTGTGTTGACTTTCTCATCTTTAGCTCATTTATAACTGCTAATTCCTTACTTAGAGTATAAGGTAGGAAAAAAGATGTGGGGAAAGAGAAAGTAGTTAAAGATGGTGTAACTCGGGGTCTGGATGCTCTAGATTTGATCAGGACACTATCACCTTCCTGCTAACTCGTTGCACCTTAAGTCTCACAGGTGCACAGCTACTGGGCTCTGACTTCTTACCTCACTAGTACAACCCCAGTCTGGCTTTCAACTGACTTCCACATTTCCCTTCAGGGTGCACAGGCGCTTCTAGGCATCTATCCATGACACACAGCAAACAGATCACATGAGGAAACCAAACTCAGGTCTTCTGCCTGCCTATTCACTCACCACCTCCACGTTTTTCTGTTATGCCCACCCCAGGTTACTATAAAAGAGCCTTGGAGGGCACCTTGTCCCATGTTACACACCTCATTCTGGACTTAAGTGTCTCTCTGGTTTTTCTACCTAACCCTCCCTTCTCTTCCAATATACCCTTAAGGTCAAAAGGGCAGGACTTTCTCTCTTCCTCTTCCTTTTTGACTCCAATCTCTTTCACAAAACTCTATCATCAATCTTTCTCTAACAGGAAAAATTTAGATAATTTAGATAATTATACTTCTGTGCACTAAGCAATTTCCCACAAGAGAAAACTGGTTTGTTTCATTTCTGAGGCAGGGTCTTTGCAAGACTGCTGCTTGGTATGAGCTGCAAACTTAAAGAGAGTGCCCATTGTTTTTCTGATGGTGCTTGGTTGTATTTATTTATTGAGTTTTTGTCTGTGAGACAAACGTAAGGATGCTTATGGTATGTGTGCTTCATTTTTACTGAACTCTTTTTAGTAGAGTTAGTGGTTCTACATAGTTGTCTTTAAATACTTTAAATACAGATATATTTTTAGCAAAAGGAAGAAAATGTAGATTTGAGGTTATACACCAAAAGCTTCAGGGTAAGTGGACCCAAAATTCAGCTATGTGATTTCATCATTTTAAAAGGTTGTAGGCACTGTTTTAACTGCCAATACCCGTCATATCAGTGAGAACGGCTGTTTGAACTAGAAGGTATAGACATAAATTCCTTTTAATTTCTGTTCATCTTTATTTGCTATCTTATCAGATTACCATGTATAGGAACTTGCCATTTTGTGGTTACTCACTTCTAAGATTGTAAATGTCGAGAAATGCCAGACTACCACATTGGGACTCCAAAGTGTGATTGTTTTGTATGTATGTGGTTTCATACCCAAATGAGTCATTCAGCCAAGAACCTTGAGAATATTGGTCTAGTCTAGACATTTCAATCTTAATGATTGATATACCCCACCTTGGCTAAGATTATATATCATTAGAAAGAGGATGTAGGTGTAAAGTGGTTCTTTGCAAATGCAAATATTATGCTTATACCACAAAATCTTATATACTCATTTCCTCTGCTAAACTTTTCCATTCCCATAATCTTTTATCATCACTTGTACCAACAGATGGCCATAGAAACTTGAATGGGAGGTTTAGCAAATCAGATGTAAATTTTACTCAGTGTGATTCCTTTGGGCCCTAGTCTTTAGGAGAGTTTTAAGAGTTTGGAATCAATTGGTAAAAACATTATGAATTCAGTATATCTCTCACTAAATATTGTGATTCACATGATATAAAGGGAAGTATATGAAAGGCTTATCCTGCCAAATGTTACATGTATATATTTTTACTCCTTAGTGAGAGAAATGCTAGCCTTTACAGGATAGGAACAGAAAATTATTTTAGAATTAGCAAGGATAATATCCTTTAGAAGGACAGATATAGGATGAGAAACCCCTATTTCCCTGGGGAGAGAAGTATAAGAGTAGCCTTTGGGTTTTGAGAATTGAAAGAAAAAACTGCCCCATTGCTTTGGTTGAGGCAAAATCTGGACTGCTGTTCAGGTGATTTGCCCACATCAGTTGATAAAATATAAAAATATATCTTTGTTCGTTGGTATATAGCTGCCTCCTTGCTTTATAGGATCCATTTCTTTTCATGGAAACAGTAGACCTCCTAACAGTCCAGGAACTAAGTGATTAATATCTGGCAGCTCAAGGGGTCCTGATAAGAACCCTTCTTAGTGCAAGGCTTGCTCCAGTTCTGATTGCTCTGAGCCCATATACCCATCAGTGTACCATTTTGAGCCTAGGCCTGTCAAGCATGATGTGATGGAATCTCCTTAATGGCAGACCACTTAATGAGTGTTCAGATCTAGCACTCAAGGCAGCAGGCAGAGCAGAGGACCCAGCTGTGGCCACCATGCCAAGGTCCAATACAAAGGGACAGCTTCATCCCTCACAACTCCAGTTTTCCCCCAGAGGGTTTCAATTGCCACCAGTTCCTCAAACACAACTGCCATCATGTTTTGGAGCCTCCCCACCCCCACCCAGTGGCCCATGGCACTGGTCCACCACAGCAAAATCCCATAGCCTAAGCTCTGCACTTCACACCCGTGAGGCAATGTGGGGTATAAACATCTTCAACCTAAATGGCCGAGGCAGCTCCCTCTCATGGAGCCATCCCAACAAGCTTAATGCTGGGAAGTCTGTCCACATCTAAGGGTAAATATTGCTGGTGACTTTGCCCACAGCTTGCCAAGGCCAACATTTACTTCCTTCACCAGACAGTGCACTGAGTTAGGAACAAACAAGTCTGGGCTGCCGTATCAAATATTCAAAAGCATTAGCAAACTGTGGACAATTAAGACACACTATTTCTTCTTGAACTGTAGAGGGACATCCTAGTTATGTGATTTTCATTTTCTAATGTCATATGCTTAAACAAAACTAAATTACTATGTTCTCATTTTGGGAAACTTTTTTGCCCTACCCACTTTAACATTTATCAACTTTCCTTTTGATTTATGGTCCAAGAAACATTTTTTAAAGCAGTTTTTCACCATAATATTTGTGTCTTCCAGAGTTTTTGGAAGACCAGCCGTTTGTCCTTAACCAACTATGGTAGGCAGAATACAGGCATACCTCATTTTATTGCTTCACATATACTGTGATTTTACCAGTTGAAGGTTTGTGGCAACCCTGTGTGGAGCAAGTCTACTGGCACCATGTTTCCAACAGCATGTGCTCACTTTGTGTCTCTGTGTCACATTTTGTTAATTCTTTCAAACATTTTAATTATTATCTCTGTTATGGTGACTTGTGATCAATGATCTTTGATGTTACTCTTGTAATTGTTTTGGGCACCACAAACCGTGCACATACAAGACTGCAAACTTAATTGATAAATGTTGTGTGTGTTCTGACTGCTTCACCAACTGGCCCTTCCCCCATCTTTCTCTCTCGTTTCCAGCAAAAAAATTATGACTAACTGGAGGCTTAGAAGCTAATCAACATTTTTTAGCAATAAAGTCTATTTTTTAATTAAGGTATGTATATTGTTTTTTTAAACATAATGCTAATGCACACTAATAGACAACAGTATACTGTAAACATAACTTTCATGTGCACTGGGAAACCAAAAAATTCATGGGACTCTGTTGCGACATTCCCTTTTTTTGTGGTAGTCTGGAACTGAACCTGTAATATGTCCAAGGTATGCCTGTAATGGCTTCTTAAAGCTTTCTATTTCCTAATCCCTGAGACATTTGAATATGTTATGCTGCATAGTAAAAGATAACTCAGTGTACAGATGGACTTAAGTTTGCTAAATCAGTTGACCTTAAAATAGGGAGATTATCCAGGTGAGCATATCTAATCACATGAGTCCTTGAAAGCAGAGAACCCTTCACAACTGTGATCTGAGAGAGAGCTGTGGATATGAAAGGAGGGTCGGAGAGTGCAACACGAGAAAGACGCATCCTGCCATTGCTGGCTTTGAAGAAGGAGGACGGGGCTATGAGTGAAGGAATGAGGACAGCCTCTAGAAGCTGGCAAAGGCAAGCAAACGGATTCTTCACTAGGGCCTCTGAAAAGGAATACAACCCTGCTGATTTCAGCTCAGGGTAACCCAAAAAAGGTACGTGAACTTATCTTTACTAAAAGATAATAAATTTGTGTTTTTAAAGCCATTAAGTTTGTGGTAATTTGATTCAGCATCAATAGAAAATACAAACTGCGCCCCCCCCCCCCCCAAAGAAAACAAACCAAAAGAAGTTTATGATACCTACTAATATAGCTCCTAAGTTATATTCTCTGGAGCCAGGAAAGGAGAAAAACTCTCTCCCTCAATTCCCTTTCAGTCTGAGAGACATTTGCTTTGGTTGTTAGTCTTTTGGCCTGGGTTTTCCATGACAAATGCCTTTGAAGCTACTGAGAAAACCAGCAGGGTGAGACACGCTTTGGCACACAGCAGCAAATATGAGACCTTCTGATAGTCTATCACAGGGTAAAAGCTAAATAGTGTATACTCTCTGCCCCAGTTCCCATTCTCAACATCTAGGGGTTTCAATTTGCCCCATCACTAGTGAATCTCAGCTGAGCCCTTGAGAAGCTGAGGTGACTATGTCTGGGGGCACCTGGACCTGATGAATCTCTGGGCATGGCTATGCTCAGAAGCAACAGTTGTAAACCATACCATTTTCTCTCCCATCTCTCTGATGCTTCATGTATGATGTTACAGTCCAGTCACAGGTATGGATAATCAGAAAGAGGCTTGTCTGGAGATCTTGAAAGAGAAGCAAAAGGGGAGCACCATGAAGACCAGAGCGATGGCAGCACTGATGGTTGCCACCTGAGGACAGTTGTGTCCAGTGAAGCAGCAATTTCACTGCCAAAGGGGCCAGGAGAAGAGGAAGGATCAGCGCCTTGGTACATTAAATGCTCCTCAGGAGTCAGGAGAAATATCTGGGGGAATACTTGGGATTAGGCTGTCCAGGGGCACACTAATTTCCTGTAGTCAACCAATGGAGGCTTAAATAATTCTAATTCAGGTATTTAAGGAAAATGTGCATTTATTTTGTGGGCCACAGTCTAGTATGGTACAGATATTGGTTATACTGTTGGAGATACAACTGGGTTATTATGATGCTTAGTGCAATGTACATCTTTATTGCAAACCCTGTAATTAAGCTAAATGGTATTTGGAATAATTATGCTGACATTGCTAGAGGACAGGAAATGTATGTAAATTTTTTTTAAAAATCACTTCTGCTTTGGAAAAACTAGTAAACTGTGATGGGACCAAATTTTTTAAAAAAATCAAAACAACAGGCTGAATTTTTATCTTAATCTGGTATAGCCAGGCTTGGTAAGACGATCAGGAAGAAAACATTAAGAATGCAGTCTTAGAAAAGCTTTCTAAAGAAATTAATTACTACGAAATCACCAAGTAAATTCTAGCAACAGGAAGTCATCTTTAAATCCCTTAAAATATTTCCTTTTGAGACTGGGAGAGGCACTATGCCATGTGGCCCAAATATAGGCCTGAGAATACACTTATAAATCCAAAACTGGGCATGCTTGCTTTTATGGAAACCACATCTAAATGTATCCCCCTCCTTTCCCATGCCCCTGCCTCTGAGCTGGTTATGGCTCCCACTCTTCTCCCACCAGAGCAAGTAGCAAGACCCATATCTTGGCTTCCCTTCTCTCACTCCTCTCACCAGTGCACCTACTGCCAACAGGAGTCTTTTCTTAAAACATATATCTCACCTTCTCTTCTCCTCTGTCCCTCAAAATCCTTCAATGAGTTCCTGATACATAAATAATAATATCTTATATTTGAGATTTAAATTCCTCTACGAAGTGATTCTGAACTTTTTCAAGCCTATCTCCTGCTATGATATTGTCTCCCCAAACCTCACCCCCAATATACATAGCATAACTGTAAGTATCCAAGCCTTTCTTGTATTCTGCTCCCTCCATATACAGTAGGAAGTACTAGAGATTTTGAATGGGAAGATTGAGGCTTCGGTCCATTACTTACTAACCTCGATTTGGGGCAATTTTCCTCTCTTGAAGTAAGCACACTTACTTTACAGACCTGTTGTCAGGATCAAATAAGAATGATGATGAAAGAACATTTTAAGCTATAAGTCAGCATATGGAAAATAATTATTATGAATATGGCCATTCCTCTCCCTCATTAAATACTTACCTCCTGAATGTAATTATATTGCCTTCATTTTGATATCTCTAAAATCACAGTAATTGGCTCTCAAAATAATGTATGCTGAATTGAAATATTCTATACTCTATGCTCCATAATTTAAAATTTACATCATTAAAAATTTGCACAATATGGGGCTATGAAGAACAGTAGAATTATCACATGCTTTCCCAGTAGATCTGAAAGTCAGAAGCCTATAGATAAGAAAATCTACTTCAATAATATACATTCTATTTTCAAATTTAAATTAGGTCAAAGGATTTTACATTGTGATGGTAAGTTTTATTATTACTACTTTTCTGATATTATTGCTAATATGAATATTACCTACAAAGATCTTAGGAGCTATATGCTAGGGGAAATACGTAAAAGAGCAATGACTGCTTTACAGAAATTTTCATATCTTTTAGCATTCATAAGATCCATAATGCATGAAGATGTTTTCAAACTGCCTTTTTGTAATTGAAGGGGGAAAAAAATGAAGGAAAATAGAGACAGAGAAAAAGAAGAGAGATGCTTCTTCTGTTTGTTCTTAAATACATCATTGCTTTTTAAAATTCTGGTTACCCTTCCTTTCTTTGCAAGAGATGATGTCTAAAAAGGAAAGTATCATAGAAGGTAGATTTTGAGAGCTAAATATTTCCTTATAGATTATCAACTACAACCTCCTTATTTTACAAATGAGGAAACTGAGGCATAAAGAAGATACAGGAATAGCCAACTGGCTTAAAACCTGATAATGGCAAAAGAACTTTTGCTAAGGTTATCTTCGAATATACCTTGCTTATAGAAAAGCAGACACTGCTGCTTCTGTGTCTTATAATCATGTCTTTATTTCTAGGGAGTCTTTCCAATGTGACAGGAAGGGCTTTCCCTAAAGCTATGAATAATAGCCTCTATGCTTTGTCAGGCAATGTCACCACAATGCATGGAAGAGGACCCCTCACAGAATGAATGAGATTCCCAAGGCTACTAATTTACTGAGGGAGTAACTTAGAATTCAGGAAGATTAGATTCTACTTCATTATATCAGTGTCCTTTTATTCTTTTAACCTCATGACCTGACATTTCCTGCTATTATATTTCTTTCCTTTCTTTTAAACCCAAAGTCCTTAAATAGGTGGTGTACATTTACCACCTTCAGTTGTCTTACCTCTCACCCCTTAATCTCCGGCTTTTAGGTTACTTTCTGTAATGCCAGTGATCTGTACGTCAGGGGCTTCCTTCTGGATAAATCCAAATGTCTTTTCTTAATCTTTTCCCACTTGAATCCTTTGCCATACTAAACCGATTTGACTTCTGCTCTTCTTGAAACTCTTTTCCTTGATTTCTCTAATCCCGAACACCAAACTTTCTGACCATCTCTCACCACCTCTTTAATTACACTTCATCCTTCCATTCCTTCTGTGGGCATTCCTAAAGCTCACTGTTCATCACACTCTTCCCTCAGAAAACTCACCTATGTTTATGGCATTAATGATCAAACCATGTTGATGATTCCAAATCTTGGTCTCTAGTACCAATCTTTCGTGAGCATTCTACTCTTGTAATTCCAACTGTTCCCTCTTGGAGCTTTTGCCATATACCAAGTTCACACATCTAAAAACAAACTTATCATCACACTGACTTAATTTGTGCCCTTTTCTACAGCAACAGTTTTAAAAATTAAACTACAAATTTCTAATTTTTTGCACTTCAAACATATAGTCATTTTTGCTCCTTCTACTTTAAAATCATATTTGAAGAAGTATGAAATTGTACCATTTATTCTGTGTTTTCTTGGTGTGTGTCTTCATTTCTATACCTGCTGTCACAACTGAATCCATCCATACATTCATCTATACATCCATCCATCCATCTGTCCATCTACCATCATAGTCTGGTTACTCTTCTTCCAGACAAGCCCATTTATAAATTGTCTGTAAAAGAAAACCATAGCATCAATTTTCACTTGATTAATTACATTGTGTTCCTTCCTGAAAAGGTTGTTAGTCCCCGCTTGCCTTCAGTTTAAATTAAGTATCGTGCACCCAGGACTGAACTCTGTTACAGAATTGTGGGAGCAATGCAGCCTAAACCAGGTGCACCAAGTCCTTTAGTTGTACTTATTTGGCTGGGAGTAACCCTATGAGAAATAAAGAAGGTGGAGAAAAACATCACACAACAATGCAGTTTATTTAATAATGTCCCGTGTCAAGGTCATCCTTTCTCCTAAGTTATTAATTCATTGACTCTAGTTGTCATTTCTAGATTTTGCTAAAGAAGCCACTTCCAGCATTACTGAACACTTGTCTGCCCTTGGAGAAGTTAGCTCTGGGCCAAATAAATGTATCATTCTGAGAACTTTATAACTTTAGTCTCCTTTAAAAGTCAATTGCAGCATAACATTAGATTTGAACAGGCAGAGGAAAGAATTAGTGACAATGAAGATAGAACATATGAAATCACACAGAGAGTAGAATAGATAGACATAAAGATGGAAAAAATTAGGCAGGGACTCAGGGAATTGAATGACAACATGAAATGCACAAACATATGCATTATAGGCATCTCAGAGAGAGAAGAGAAGGGTAAGGGAGCAGAAGGAGTGTTGGAGGAAATAATGGCTGAAAATTTCCTAACTCTATGACGGACATGGATGTACATGTCCAGGAAGCATAGTGAACTCCAAATAGTATAAATCCTAATAGGTCTATCCTGAGACATATACTTATCAGATTGTCAAACACTCAAGGCAAAGGGAGAATGCTGAAAGCAGCAGGAGGAAAGAGCTCCATCACACATAAGGGTTACTCAATGAGTTTAAGTGCTGATTTCTCATCTGAAACCATGGAGGCAAGAAGGCAGTGATATGATATAGCTGAGGTGATAAATAAAAAAAAAACCTGGCAGCCAAGAATTCTGTATGCAGCATAGCCAGCATTCAAAAATGAGGGAGAGTTCAAAATATTCCCAGATAAACAGAAATTAATAGAGTTTATCATCAAGAAACCTAACCTTCAAGAAATACTAAAGGGAGTGCTGCAGGTTGAAAGGAAAAAAAACAGAGAGCATTGAAGGAGAGTGTAGAAAGGACAATTATTAGTAAGAATAACTAAAAGGATAGAAAGAGAAATAAAAACAAAATATGACATATATAAACCTAAAGAAAAAATGGCTAATGTAAGTACTGCCTTGAGAGTAGTTAGATTGAATATTAATGGATTAAACTTTCTAATCAAAAGACACAGATTGGCAGAATGGATAAGGAAATAATACCCATCTATATGCTGTCTACAAGAAACTCACCTTAGACCCAGGGATGCAAGGAGGTTGCAAGTAAAAGGTTGGAAAATGATTTTTACATGCAAACAGTAACAAAAGAAGGATGGGAGTAGGTATATTAATAACAGACAAAATAGACTTTAAATGCAAAACTATTGTAAGAGACAAAGAAGGACACTATATATTAATAAAAGGGGTGACCTATCAAGATAAAGAACAATCATAAATATTTATGCACCTAACCAGAGTGCCCCAAAATACATGCGGCAAACAATGGAAAAACTAAGGGGAGAAATAGATGCCTCTACAATTATAGTGGGGGAATTTAATACACCATTATCACCATTAAACAGAAATCTCAACAGAAGCTTAATAAAGAAAAGAGAGACCTTGAATAATGTTAGAGAATCTAGACCTAATAGATATCTACAGAAAATTACACCCAAATACACATTCTTCTCAAGTGCATATGGATCATTCTCCAGGATAGACCACATGCTAGGTCACAGAATGAGTCTCAATGAATTTAAAATAATTGAGATAATACAAAGAAATTTCTCTAACCACAACAGAATGAAGCTGGAAATTAATAAGGGGCTGAAGCAGAATAGGCAGAAAAATATGGAAGTTAAACAACACACTCTTAAACAATCAGTGGGTCAAGAAGGAAATTGCAAAAGAAATCAATAACTACCTGGAAACAAATGAAAATGTGAACACAACATATCAAAACCTATGGGATGCAGCTAAAGCAGTGATGAGAAGGGAATTTATAGCCATAGATGTTTGTATTTAAAAAAAGAAAAAAGACATAAAATCAAAGACCTAACTGAACACCTGAAGGAACTAGAAAAAGAACAACTTAATCCCAAAGAAAGCAGAAAGAAGGAAATAAAGATTAAAGCAGAACTAAATGAAATTGAGAATATAAAATAAAAACTAGAAAAAATTAACAAAACCAAAAAGTACCTCTTTGAGAAGATTAATAAAATTGACACACCCCTAGCTAGACTAACAAAGAAAAAAAGAGAGGATATGCAAATAAATAAAACGGAAATTGAGAGAGGGGATATTGCCATTGATCCAACAGAATTAGAGTATCATAAGAGGATACTTTAAAAAATTGTATGCTAACATGATGGACAACTTAGATGAAATGGAAAAATTTCTAGAAACACACAAGCAACCTACAATGATGAAAGAATAAATTGATGAACTCAACAGACTAATCACAAGTAATGAGATTGAATTAGTCATCAAAAATCTCCCAACCAAGAAAAGTCCAGGACCAGATGGCTTTACGGGTGAATCATAACAATCATTCTGGAAAGAACTAACACCAATCCTGCTTAAACTCTTCCAAGACATAGAAGTGGAGGAAACATTACCTAACTCATTCTATGATGCCACCATCACCCTAATACCAAACTACATAAAGATGCCATAATAATAGAAAACTACAGACCAATCACTCTAAAGAACTTTTATGTAAAAATCCAAACACTTACTAATCATATTCAACAACACATCAAATGAATTATACACCAGGATCAAATGGGTTTTATGCAAAGGATGCATCAACATAAGAAAATCAATCAATGTAATACACCAAATTAACAGATCAAAAGGAAAAAAAATCACATGATCATCTCTATTGACACAGAAAAAGTATTTTATAAGATACAGCATCCTTTCTTGATAACACTTTGAAAAATAGCAATAGAAGGAAACCTCCTAACATGATAAAGGGTATATATGAAAAACCCACAGCTAGCATCAAACTCAATGGTAAAATGCCAAAGGCTATCCCTCTATAATCTGGAACAAGACAAGGTTGCCTACTGTCATCAATTTTCTTCAACATTGTGTTAAAAGTACTTGCACGAGCATTTAGACAAGCAAAAGAAATAAAAGGCATCCAAATTTGAAAGGAAGAAAAAAAATTCACTATTTGCAGAAAGCCCTGAAAATTCTACAAAAAAGCTTCTAGAGCTCATAAACAAATTCTGTAAAGTGGTAGGATATAAGATCAAAATGCAAAAATCAGTAGCCTTTCTGTACACTAATAATGAGCGATCTGAGGAAAAAATCAAGAAACAATTCCATTTACATTAGTAACTAAACAAATCAAATATCTAGGAATACACTTAACTAAAGATGTAAAGGGAGTAGAGCATGGTGATCCAATGCTTGATCTGATGCTAGATCCTATGATAAGGTGGAATAGGGTGTTTTAGCAGTGGATGAGGGTGATGGTGGTGCAGGGATTGAGTGGGCTAGATGGTACTGGAATGTGAGTGTGAGCAGGGGTGGTTGGGTTGGTCTATCCATGGAACTGGGGGAAAGCTGGAGGAAGGCACAGGTGAACTCTGGGGATATGTAGGTCTGTGGTTGAAACTACAGTGGTTGGAATGTTCTTTCAGCATCTATGGTGGGGGAAGGTGACTTGTGCAGGCCATTAGTGCTGGGAGAATATGTGGAAAGGGTGCACCTGGAGCATGCTTCTATGGAATATAAATATGTTCATCTTGTCATAGGGTGTTATCTCAATGGGTGGAGACTCATGCATTAAACAAGAAAATATTAAACTCCCATCCCGGGGAGTCCTATTATATTCTCTGATAGAGTGGCAAGAATCTCTAGAGTACATAGGCAGTGCCTAGGGAAAGAGGACAGATCAATATGCCAGGCCCTTATGAACCTTATTCTTATAAAATTGAAACTTAATCTAGTAATATATATTGCCTAAGAGTTACCTCCTGAAAGCCTCCTTGTTACTCAAATGCGGCCTCTCTCTAAGAGAAACTCAGCAAATAAACACACTACCTTCCCCCCAGAAGGGACTTGACTCACGGAGATAAGACTTCCTGGCACCAAGGGATTATTGCCAAGCACCAACCAGTGATGCATGTGGAAAAAGACCTTGACGAAAAGGGGGAAATATTAAATACAAATGAGTTTTTATGGCTAAGAGATTTCAAAGTAAGTCAGGTGGTCATTTCAGAGGTTATGCTTATGCATATCCCAGGAGGAACTCATTGACTGCCACAGTTAACAGTGCCTCAAGTAGGGGTTCTCCTGAGGGCTCTAGAGACATCTGGACACTATAGACAGGGCAGACAACTCCAGGAAATCAGCACCTTGTCATTGGGCATTACCTTGGAATGTATAACATATCTCCCCAATGTAACAGAGTTAGACATTTATAATTTTCCAACACATGGTTCTTCTGCCCCTTTTATTTGAACCCGTAATTAGCACTATACCCATTAAATATATGTTCCAGAGACTTAAATCTTCAGTCTGTTCATATGCCAGTTGAGCCTTGAATCTCAGCAGAGTTATAGCCAACACTCACTCTCCAGTTCATCGGACTCACCCAGGATAACTAACAAAAGGATAATGATGGACAATGCCCATGCCAAAAAACAGAGTATCTACAACCACAAGCAAGACAGTTCCATCCATCTGCCCCATGGCATCTAAGTCCCCTTTCAATCAGAAGCAGAGTGGGTCTCACAATTACAAAATCCGCAAGATTGAGGAATGAACAAACATAAGGGGCAAATCAACTTGGACCAAAATAGACTTATTATTATAGTAATGGAAGAATTTGTAACACTGATATAAAGATAGTGGTCACGAGATGTTTTGAGGGGGGTGAGAGGAAGAATAAGTGTAACATGGGGCATTTGGGGGCCATTGTAATTGTTCTGCATGGTATTGTAATGATGGATACTGGTATTGTAATGACGGATACATTTTTGTCAAACCTATAAAATTGTGCAGTGCAAATTATCAACCATAATGTAAACTGTAGACCATGGTTAGTAGCAATGCTTCAATATTTGTTCATCAATTGTAACAAATGTACCATACTAATGAAAGTTGTTAATGCGGGAAAGTGTGAGAGTGGGTGGGGAGTGTATATGGGAATCCCCTACATTTTTTATGTAACTTTTATGTAATTTAAAACTTCTTTTAAAATAAAGGAAAAAAAAAAGTCAAGTGTGGGAAATCATCCTAGGGAACAGGCATCTGTGTTGTAACCTCGAAGAATGTTTGCAAGGTATTCTTTTTTTCTGCTTAATGAATGCCCATTGTTTCATCAGTTTGTTGATTATTTGACTTATGGATGCATTCATTTGAAAATATTTTTGAGCTACTAATGGATTCCAGGTAATTTGTTTGGTTCAGGGAATAAAATGTTAAATAAGACAGTCACGTGTCTGCCTTCATAGAGTTGTGAGGACAGATACTAAACAATAACCACAAAGAAGTTTAAGAAGTGTTAAGAAAGAGAAAGGGGGAGTAGATGTGGCTGAAGTGGTTGAGCTCCCATCTCCCACATGGAAGGTCCTGGGTTCAGTTTCCGGTGCCTCCTGAAAAAACTAAAACAAACAACAAGCTAAACAAATGAAGAGATCAACTCAGGGAAGCCCATGTGGCTCAGCAGTTGAGTGCCAACTTTCCATATACAAGGTCCTGGGTTCAATCCCCAGCCCCAGGTACCTAAAAAAAAAAAAGAGAGAGAAAGAGGAAGGACAGAGTTCTGTGGAAGTATGTAGTAGTACTATTACCATCTCAGTTCCATTACCAATGAGAACATAATAATGTTGTTTAACCTCTCAAAAGCTCATTTCCTCATCTGTACAATTGTGGCCAATAAAAATATCTGATTCATAAATTAGTTTTGAAGATTAAAATAAAAAAACATTTAGTACATTTTAGTACAGTGTTTGGCACATAATAAGCACTCAGTAAATGGCAATGGAGATTACCATTAATTTTATATTACATCATTTTTATTGCATTAGTTTTCATTTCTACAACTTAAAATCCTCTTTCAATCCTCTTTAATTCTCAACAGCTATATGTTCTCCCTTCTGACTCAATACTCATAAAACTTTCAAGTGCTTATCCATTTATTCAGTTCCTCTGGCACTCTTTCATTTACTGCATATCTTTTGGGTGGCAACTATATACCAGACACTGTGCCAGGCACTGATAATCAAATGATAGTCAAATGCTGGGCACAACAAATAGGATCCTTGCCCCAAGAAAGCTTACAATTTACAGAGTGAGATCGGAATTAAATAAATCATCACATGAAGTACATGATTACAAATTGTCTTGGTATGTACATAAATATACTTAAAGAAAAAAGAATAATAGTCTTTTATTAGAGCAAAAGGTAAACAAGACTCAAGCTGTCAAATTGGAATAAACTAGTCCCAATATCCTGGACATGTTATGCTTCCTTTTAGAGCCCCAGATAATAAATAAGCCAAAAATAAAGATTAAGTTTAAAACCCAGAATATTGTGTTTCCAGTAACCTTTTTCTTCCTTGCTCTATGAGGTGGCTGAAAAAATACCAATATTTATTACAATTTTAAAAAGAGCTACATTATACAAATAATGACAGTTTAAACATCATCATATTCTTTAAAATTCTAGTTATGCCAAATATTCTCTTAGCTTAGAAATATGCTATTCAATTTCAAGCCACAGTATGCATGTTTAATCGTTTTGCCAGTGCAGAAAAGGAGGTATATTTTGAGAACCCCAAAATATTATTAATAAAATATGATTTAGGGTGACCATCCTTCGTTGGTTTGTCTAGGACCAAGGGGATCCACCTGACACAGGGTTTTCAGTGTTAGTATGAGACAGGCCCAGGCAAACTGGGGTGGCATCATCCACACTCACATATACAAATACACGGGGTGGGCACCCTGAGCCCACATTCTAATATGTAGAAGGCAGTGTGCAGACCCATAGGGTTTACGCCCTGTTTACATGACACCATACATTTGACATCAGGAAAAACTAATCTCGTTTTCTATTAGCTGAATCACATGGACAAATGATGAAAGTGTGTGATGAATCAGAGATTATCATCAATCCAGTTTGGGACCCTGAATTTTAGTTCCTGAAATTTGATTTAGTTAGAAATGCTTTAGTGTTTTCCATATCCCACAAACAGAAAGCCAGGGATAATGGTTCCTCAAGCACAGATGAATGAGTTACAAGGACACTTTGTCCTTTACATCTTATAAGTGTGTAGCCTTTTAATTTCTATTACTTCCTAAAATAAGTGAAAAGTTCAGAATTTAATAGCTGTACTCTAACAGGTGCTTAAGTAATGGTAGGTTTGAGAGACGAGATTAGAGTTGCAAGAAAGAACACAGATGGGATCATTTAGATATGTGCTAAGGGCAAAATGAGAAAAAGGCTAATTAAATGCCTAAATTCTGATATTCTTGTTTATTTTTCTTATTTTTCCCATGTAAGGTCAATGTAATGTCTGAATGTCTTGCTCATCTTGTCAATCTACCAAAGAGCTATTGATGCAAAGTACCAGAAATCTGTTGGCTTTTTATAAAGGGTATTTGGGGTGAAAACTTACAGTTACAAGGCTCTAAAGAGTCCAACTCAAGGTTGCTTTCTCATCAAAGTGCGTTGCCACGTGTTGAAGCAAGATGGTTGCTGATCTCTGCGAGGGTTCAGCCTTCCCTCTGGGCTTTCTCTCTCTCAACTGCAGGCTGGCATAGAGCTTGTCTATCAGGGCTTCTTCTCTCTCCTGGCATAGGACTCATTTCTTTCTAGGCCTTCTCAGCTGTTCTGGTCTCTTCTCAAGGTCAGCTGCAAACTATCAAGCGAATGGCTTATCTCTCCCCGGGGCCCCAGGATAAAACATGACAGAGCTCTCTGTCTTCCCACGTGTCTTCTTGAGTGAATGTCCATTTGTATCAGCCCACCAAGGGGGTGGGGACTCAACCCTGAGTCACTACTTTCTGCAGGGATTCTTAACAAGGGGTCTGTGAGCTTGAATTTAAATAAAAAAAAAACATTATTCTTGTGAGGACGTGTTGGTATGGGTGTGATACATTTATTAAATGTGTACACAGTATAGTGTGGACTTAGTAAAGGGTTCGTGGTTTTCACCTAACTGGCAAAGGGGTCCAAGGAACAAAAAAGGTTAAGAACCCCTGCCTTACTGACATGGTTTGATCAAAGCCCTAATCTTAACTGGTAATTTAATCAAGGGCCCCTCAGCTGAATCCAATATAATCAAAAGGTATCACACCCAAAACAGATTAATTTACAAACATAATCGGTCTCCCTATGGGATTCACAAACAATCTCAAACTGTCACAGGTGTCTAGCAAATGGTAAGTTCTTAGCAAAAATTATTGTTAAATATTAGTTAATGCTGAAGAGATTTATTTTTTTATGTTATACTTTTTCTCCTTTCAAATCCATGCTTATTGCAAATGTAAAGATATTTAAAGAGAATCGGAAAGTTCCAGAGTTAAGTGTCACACAGATGAACTTCCAGGGTGGCATTCATTTGATTCAACATCATTTATTCATCCTTTACAAATCTAGATTTGGGACATAACATTGACAGTTTCCTGAGCTCACCCTTCACTGTGGACATAGTTATTATCAATTATTTTAATGCTGATATGGAAAAGTGAGCAACTATGTTTAGCAACTGTTTCAATAAATCATTCTCCAGCTGTCTGAGAGTCACAATCCAGTTGTAAATAGATGTATCTGTCACCAGATTTATTACCTCCAGGTTATATGAGTCATTTGTTGGTTTTGTCTGTAGAAACTGGTGTGAGCAAATGCTTTTGTTTTTCTCACAATATATGTTTAAAACATGTACAATAACGTGGATATTCATTTATGTTCCACAAATTCAGTATCCAGAATTTTTTGTATTTTAAATATATAATCCATCACACTATTATAGTTTTCCGTCTTATACCAGAGTCCTCCCGAGACTGCTAGATATACATAGAGGTCTGATTGTCTAATATTGTTCTGTAGTTGCCTCTGAGCTTCTGCTGTATTGAGAGCTGCTGTGGAGGGTTGGGAAAGCTTCTCTGTTGGGGAGACTGTAACTGAGAGTCCATTGCCATCAAATTGGTAGACAGACTGGCTGACTGATTAATGTATATGCAATCAACTTAATGGAATTGAGGCAACATACACTGTAAGCACATATGTGCTAACCTGAAATAATTACAGGAAATGAAGGGAAAAGAGAGGAGAAAATATTAAAAGATCCTACAGAAGAAAATGTATAAAAAAGACAAAATCCTAAGCTCTGATCTACCTAGTTCACAAAGGAAAAGGAGAATCCTGATAGTTTCTTCACTTTCATTGTTTAGAAAAATGATTCCAAAATTAGTACTCCCTAATTAGTGATGCTTAGTTGTTTCCCTTCAAGGACTCCTGTGAAGAAGGTTAGAGGACAGCAGGACCCAGACCTCTCAGCCCTGAGTTCACCAGAGCACCTCCACATTCACCTATTTTCTACGTAGGGATAATGCACAGGCTTTAGATCAGGGGTTCTTAACAAGGGGTCTGTAAGCTTGAATTGTTCAAAAAAACATTATTCTTGTGGGGACGTGTTAGTGCAAGTGTAATATATTTATTAAATAATACACAGCATAGTGTGGACTTAGTAAGGGGTCCATGGTTTTCACCTGACTGGCAAAGGGGTCTGTGGAACAAAAAAGGAAGAACCCCTGCTTTAGATGGAACACAGTATGTATACCTTTGTTTCTTTTAATTTGATAAATGACTTATCAAATTTGAGGAATCATATAGTTCAAAAAGAGAAACAAACTTTTTCTCCCCTGGCCCAGAGTTCTGAGAGTGATTTTTCAAGCTATGCATAAAAAAATACTCAATAGTAGTTTTTCAGAATATGCAGAGGCACCTAAGTTATGTCTCTTTCTAAAGTTGTCTCTCGGTAAAAGTCCATGGCATAATGTTCAAGCATGGTCCTGTAAAGCAATTCCAAATAGGGCTGAAATGACATGGTATAGGGATACAAATTTCTAGCAAACTATAACTTGTAATTTAGAACATTAATTATAAAATTAATTGTATATATATTTTTTCATTAGTTTGAGGGTTTATTTTGGGCTTGGTTTCCCAGCTGCTATGACAAATACCACGTAATGGGCTGGCTTAGCATCAGGAATTTAGTGTCTCATTTTCAAAGGCTAGAAGTCTTGCTTCTCCTGGTAGGTAGCAATCCTTGGGATCCTTGGCTTTCCTGTCACATGGCGGTATCTTCTCCTTTCTCTTCTGGGTTCCACTGACTTGCAGCTCCTGCTGCTCCATGTGACCTTCTCTCATAAAGCCTCTAATAATAGGATTAAGACCCACCATGATGCAGTTGCCACTCCGTAACTAAAAATAACATCTTCAAAAGGTCTTATTTACAATGAGTTCACACCCACAGGAAGGGATTAAGAATTTTATTTTCCCTGTAGTATATAATTCAATCTGCCACAGTTTTCTTAACGTGTTTATTTTTGAAAATTTAATGTATCGGACAAAATCCAAAATCTGCAAAGAGATGCTGAAAAGGCACTGCCCCTTGCCTCTCTTCACATAATCAGTTTTATTAGTTCCTAATATATCCTCTATAGGTAAGAGGTAAACAGTGGATATATTTGTACTTGGGAATAAGATATATGCATGCATAACTAGATGGCATATGATGAGTGCCATGTGAATGATTTAAACCAAATGTGTTGATAGTTCAAAAGGAAGAGAGAAAAGCTTTGGCTGGTTTGCTTAGGGAAGTTTTCACTGAGGAGATGGTACTTGAGCTAATTTTGCAATATGTAAAATTTGTTGGACTTTTAAGGGTCTATTTTAAAATTTTAATGCTTTCCTTACTGTGTTCAGAACTAATTGAGATTAAGTCATATTTAGCAGATAAATGGAGATCTAAATGTCAGTTACATGATCAATAAATCAATTTGAGGACATGGCTTTACCTCTGCAGCAAAACAGCTTGCAAATTCTCTTCCCTTCTACCTGCTTCCCCAGTCTGGGGTTTGGATGCTACTTCTCATTGGTCCAGGGCAGAAAAGAAGGAAAAAAGGGTGGAATTCCCAAGTACTTCATCTAATTGGCAAACACAGATCAATACATGTCACATATTGTCATGCAACTCATTTTTATCATGCCTGGAAAAAGTGAGAAAGAGGTAGAGCAAGAGGCCAAGAGTGTTACTCAGATGGTGCTCCTTCAGCATGGGCACAGAAGATGAGCAGAAAAGACATTCACTTATCATCATTCAAAAAAATCATCCATATGCACACACGTATGCACATATATCTATATAAAGAGAGACAAAAAATTCCCAGCAGAGAAGTTAAACAACTGTAATCTAGTCTCTTTTCATTCTTACTTTCCAGGATTTAGACAATCTGTAAGGATTCCATCTTCTCCTTCCATACATCCTTCATGTATTCCCGTGAACTGTGATGGTCACTCTAGTGAATCAGCACATGAATGAGATTAGCCATCTGCAGATCTTAATGAAAGACAAAATTTCTCCTAGCTCAAAAGCTGAAAGAGTAAGACTTCATTGTAATATAACTGGTGGCACTAAGGACCCAAGGAAAACAATGAATCTAGAGAAAACATGTGGTCAAATCAGGACCACATAGATAAAAATTTGCTCATTGTCCTGTGTTTTCCAGAATTTGGGGGGAACAAGGAGGTGGGTGGGTAGAGAGAATCATCAGTGGATCAGTGTGTGTTGATGAATGTTTAACAAATGCTCTCTGGGGACGGGTGGTGGTGGGGGAAAGCTCCTGTTTGTCACTCTTACTGATTTCTATAGTGTAAATACTCCCACTAAGTCCTTTTTCCATGATGTAACTGAACACAAAGTTAGGAAGAGATGTGCATAACTGACTCTCACAAGCTGGTCCAAGCTGACTCCAACACACCCCTGCAGGAGACATTGAAGTTTGAAAACTGGAGTACTTTAGTAACAATAATAGTGTTCTCAGTAGTAAGGTAGGAATGATGCATCTCTGTATTGGTCACTGTTTCAAAAGATGTTCTGCTGAGACCTGGATTTCCCAAGAAGACCACTTGCAATCCCATTAGACAGTTACAAATATAATTCAGTCAGAAATCTAGCTCCATTTTTGTGTCTTATATTTTGTCTAATAAAGTTCTGAAAATCACTGATGTGTTTTTGGTTTGTTATTTTTATTTTTAGGCACCATCCTAGAATCTAGTGCCAGTGTTTGTTTTTTCAATATTATAATTTGCTTACAATGAAGGCTATAGGAAAAAAAATAAGGAAAATATATACCCTGAGCAGAGGACTGCATTAATCTGATTTGTATAGATTATTTATTCTTGAGTGTTTTTAAACTTTGAAGCAACAACAATTTTTCTGGTTCTCCAGAGGTGGAAACAAAACTCTGATTTGCTACAGAGAACGCAAGGAAGGGCCATTCTGTAAATCTTTGTCTGGGTGACCAGTTGTTTCTTTTAGTGCAAATACTGTACAAACTACAATTATTTTAACTACTAGCTATATGTTAATAACTTCAAGTGATTTAGGGATCTCCAAAGAAACAGAACTAACAGGATATGGAAATATATAAATATATATATAAAGAGATTTATTTATTATAAGGAATTGGTTCATGTGATTGTAGGAGTTGGCAATTAAGAATTACATACAGCAGCTCAGAGACTAGAAATTCTGGGAGGAGTGGTGTTGTACTCTTCAGTCTGACTCTGCAGGGGAGGTCACGGAGTGGAGGATATAGTCTCAAGGCAGAATTCCTTCTCATACTTAAACCCTCAGTTTTTGCTTTTAAGACCTCCAAGTGATTGAATGAGGCCCCCCCATATTGTTGAGGATAATCTCCTTTACTTAAAGTCAACTAATTGTAGATACTAACCCTATCAATGAAATACCTTCATGGTAATAACTAGGCTAGTGTTTAACCAAACAATTGGACACCATAACCTAGCAAAGTTGACACATAGAAGTAACCATCATACTATCATATCCCTTTTTGTTTTTCAGCTTCAGACTCATTTTCCATTTGCCTATTGGACATCTTCACTTGCATGTCCAGCAAGCAATTTATATTCAATATGTTCAACATCAAATTCAATCCTCCTTCCTGCATCCCTATTATTAATAGCATCACTTTCTGCCCAATCAACAAGAAGCATGGGAGTCATTCGAGACACTTTCTTCCACATCAGTCAAGCATCAAATACTGTTTATTCTACCCCCTAAATACATGTCAAATCAATCCTGGGCTCTCCCTCATTCATATGCCTTTAGTTCTAGTTCGGTCCTTCAGTTTTGTATTATAATAACCTCTTAACTTGACTTACCATTCACTATTCATTTCCAAATTGCTTTCCATTATTTTTCCAAATATAGTTTGTATAATATCATACTCTTCGATAACTATTCAATAAAAATTCATGGACTACAGAGGCACTAAAATTCTTTGTCACTGTTTGTAAGGCACTTTATGCTCTGTTCCAAGCCTATTTTTCCAGCTGTATCTGCCAACACTTCCCTGGCATAAATAAAGATGTTAATTTTTTTAAAAAAGGCTGTCTCTTCTGCACCACAAGACCAAGGCAGACATAACAAATTAATAAGAGCATTCTTTCTCCAGGAAGAGGATACAAAAGTCTAATCAATCAAACAGAGCTTTCGTAGAAATTTAAAATAAATAAAATGCAGCATACTTAACAATTGATTTACTCTCCTCCCACTTTTTACACCAAAACAACACCTAACTACTTGTAATTCAAGGAGCGCATCATGCTTATTTCTGGCACCCTGTCTTTGAACATGGGATTCTCTTTACCTGGAATTCTTTTCCCTTCTCACACCTTTCAGGTAAATTCAGAATTTCCTCTTAAATTTTCCTTGCTGTCACCTCTTTTTTTGGCATTTTCCATGACATCATCCCACTCCTTCAACCCCAGGGGAGCTAATCCCATTCTGTTCTGTGCATTATAATTATTTACCTTCTGATTCCTCAACTAAATGAAGAGTGAGGTTTTGAGGGAAAAAGAAAGTATATGCATCTTTGTTTTCTTAACACCTAAAGTATTTCTTAGGACATAGTAAGTCCATAATAAATGATTGTACAGTTATTAGAGTATACATGAAAAATTCTACCTGCCTCTAGTCCATCCGTTCCATAATCTAGCTCCCTATACTA
Organism: Tolypeutes matacus; assembly: GCA_026826555.1. NCBI lineage: Eukaryota > Metazoa > Chordata > Mammalia > Cingulata > Chlamyphoridae > Tolypeutes > Tolypeutes matacus. Next base: position 4,703,820 of record JAKSZT010053769.1, read on the forward strand.
ATAAGTTTCGTTTTGCTTTGTTTGGACATTTTCCTTTTAATTTGGAATAATTTCAAACTTAACAGGACAATTGATAAATAATACAAACTCCATACAGAGAACTCAAACACCTTCATATGCCCGGATACCCAGACACATCCATTTTAATATTTGGCCACCTTTGCTATTATTTATTTATTTATTTATTTATTTATTTATTTATTTATTTATTTATTTATTTATTTATTTATTTCAACTATCTGGCTATCTTTCTATTTATCTATTTTCTGAACATTTGAAATCAGATTGCAGCATCATACTCCTTAAACACATAATACTTCCATGTACAATTTCTGCAAAGATACTCACTTCTGTAATCACCTAAGTGCAGTTATCAGGTTCAAGAAATTTAACATTGATATAAAGTTTACAGCCTATATTCTGATATTTCATATGGCCCAACAATGGCATTTTAAGCCTTTATTTCCTTCTTTATTAGATTCCTTTCAGGATCAACATATTACATTGAATTGTCATTGTCTCTTTAGTTGTACTTTTTTTTTTTTTTTTTTTTTTTTGCTTTTTATTGTAGGAACATATTTGCAACACAAACTTTCCCATCTCAACCATTCCCAAGCATACCAGTCAGTGTTATTAATCATATTCACAATGTTGAAATATCCTCAACACCTTCCATTACTAAAACTTGCCCATCTCCCCAAGCAGAAACCCTATACCCATTATGCATTAACTCCTCATTTCCCTGGCCCTCACCCCTGGCAAGCTGTATTCTACTTTCTTTCTCTATCAGTTCTCATATTCTCCAATATTTTCTCTGTGTTTACTGTGGAGCCTACATTTAACACCCTAAACCTATTTCTTTGATACTTAGTTGACTTCAACAGTATACATATTTTATGAACTTGCCTTTTAGATCCTATAAGAAGTGAAAAGTGGAGTTACAAAACAATATACAAGAGTACTGGCATTTTAATTCACCCATGTCATTTTCTTATTGGAGATTTTTATTTCTTCATGTGGCTTCAATCTATTGTCTACTGTCTTTACTTTCAACCTATAGAACTCTCTTTACCATCTATTTTAAAGCTTATCTAGTGATGATGAACTCCTTCAGGTTTTGTTTATGTGGGAATATCCTAAACTCTTCTTCATTATTGAAAGACAGTTTTGGCAGATATAGAATTCTTTGCGGGCATATTTTTTGCTTTCAGCACATTAAATATGTCATCCCACTGTCTTGTTGCCTCTAGAATCTCTGACAAGAAATCAGCACTTAATCTTATTGAGGCTTCTTTGTGAGTGACACGTTCTGTCTCTCTTGCAGCTTTTAGAATTCTCTATTTTTGGCATTTGACAGTTTGATTAAATATGCTGCACTGTGGTTCTATTTGAGTTTATCCTGTTTGGAGTTTGTTGAGCTCCTTGGTTGCGTATATTCATGCCTTTCATCAAATTTGGGAAGTTTTCAGGCATTATTTCTTTGAATATCCATTCTTTATGCGCCTTTCTCTATTTTTTTCTCTAGGACCCCCATAATATGTATATTGGTATGTTTGATGGTGTTTCACAAATTCTTTAGGCTCTGTTTACTTTTCTTCATTATTTCTTCTTTCTGCTCTTCAGATGATGCCTTCAACTGTCTTATCTTCAGGTTCACTGATTCTTTCTCCTGCCAGCTCCAAACTGCTGTTGAGCCCCTGTAGGAAATTTTAAATTTCTGTTACTGTTGACTTCAGCATTATTTGGTTCTTTTTCATTATTTCTCTCTACTGGTCTTCTCTGTGTTCATCTGTCAGTTTCCTGATTCCCTTTAGTTCTTTGTGCATATTTTCCTTTTTAAAAGTCTTTGTTTGGAATAACCCTAGTCTGACCTTCCTCCTTCATGGTTTCTAGTGTTTTCATCTTCTCCTTTGCCTAGGCCATTTCTTCCTATTTCTTTGTAAGTTTTGTAATCTTTTGTTGATTCCTGGGCATTTTTGGTATTTTAATATGTTGTTGCTGGAATTTAAACTCAGAGCCATCTGATTCTTAAGCTTGTATCCAGCTTGTGTTATGACAAAACTTTCTTTGAATGGCAAGAGCTAACAAAAAAAAAAAAAAAAAAAAAAAGGAAAAAATTAAACACCTTTCCCAGTCTTTGCAGATTGACCTGTGTGAGTGTTCTCCTTCAGAGTTTATCCATACAATGAGTTTAGAAAATAGTTGCAGGCTAACATGTAGGTATCTCTCTGGTCCTTTCTGTACATGGGTCATGTCTTAGGCATATTCATTTGGTTCTAGGAATTCCACTGTATTAATGGATACAAATGTATCCACTTCCCTAGGAAACAGTTTCCTCACAATCCCAGACACTGCACTGTCTTTTCTACACTCAGAAATCCCTTGCCCCTGGCAACCACTGTAGGAGAGCTCTGTGAGCCATTTGTACACATATGGCAAGTTCTGGGAGAGCTAGTCCCTGAAGACACCACCAGCAAGACTGGGCCAGACAAACATGCTCCCAGTATGTGCATAAGGGTTCCTCTGCTCCCTCTAGAACTGATATTCAGGGATCTACTGTGAATACCCAGTGAGCAGTGGATGAAAGGCCAGCCATGGCACCAGGAGATACTTTTTCTTAATTCAGCACTCTCTGTCCCTGCAACCCTGTAACTGTTTTCTGGAGCATTTTGAAAGTTTAAGAAAGTTTGTTCCTATCACTTCTTGCTGATTCTCAAAGCTTCTGTGTGGGGACAGAGCCCTGAATCTTCTCTGTCACTTTCATCAGGTAAGACCTAATTAGTTTTCGAAATGCACAAAGTAAAGAACAAAAATCAGGTTCAACCTTAGTCATTACGAATGACTACCACTAGTTAATATAAGATGAATAATTCAGCACTTCTCTCAATGAATGAAGCCAGTTAATTACTAAAAGCATTCTGACCCAAAGAGATGAGTGGAATACATTCAATCAATAAGAATAACCATCATTCCATTAATAGGAACTAATTAGAACTATAACTCTAGGGACTTTCTATCCTTTGTTATAGTTTATTTTAAAAAGTTAAGCTATAGAATATGATAAAACTTTTAAAATCAGATATCTAAGAATCATAGCTTTTGCAAAAATAGATTTTTCTACTCTTAGAAACAATAGTTAAAATAAACAATGAAAAATATTAATAAATTTAAAACAGAGAATATATGAATTTAGTATAACTGAAATACACTATCCTTGTTGTTTTATGTAAAAATCTGTAGCATTTTATAATAGCTATTGATATTTGTTACCATGACATTGAGACACTTGAAAAGCCTGAATCATCAAAGCAACATTAAATTATTTTCAATAAGTTATAGTTTAAAAGTAAGGAAAGGAATATATGCATTTTAGGATGATTTTTCTATCATTAGGTCTAAAACAAATAGGATTTTCTCATAAATTTGGGAGATGAGAATGAGGAAATACCATTCTCAGAGAATTCTATGGATTGTCATTGTAATGGTGGTAAGAAATATGTATTAGAAAACCACTATGAATACAATATGCTTTGCTTAATATCTGTTCTCAATATTTGACTAGTGAACTTGGAGGAAGTCCATAAAATGTTTGATCATAAAATTGTCAACACTACAATTGGATTTTCCTTGCCTAACTTAAGGTTATCAGATATTGGGTTTAAATTCAGTTATATGGATAAATAAGGACTTCCATCCAAATGCTGAGTCCTTGATTTCCTGTTCCATATCACCAGCAATGATCCTAGGTTTATATATAGTCATCACAGACACAATCTAAGTTTAGAAATATTTCAGTATGGATCTTTTTTATTTATTTATGCTCTATTTCCAGGTCTCATATTTTTTATTCTTCATTATTTCTTCACTTCCTAAATCAGAGGTTCCTGAGATGAACCCTTAAAACTCCATGCAAAGCATTGTAAATATGTGCATAATTTCCTTGGAAAGAGGTGAATAGTTTTTATCATTTGTATAAAGGTTGTGTGCTAAAATAAACATGAAAAACTGTTCCATTAAAAGTTGCTTTCCTCCCAAACCTCCTTCCTGAGCAATATTCTATTTCCATTATCTGCTTTCTCTGTCCAAACTCTATAGCTCTCAGATCTTCAGTTCCCATTTATATTTGGATGATGTCCTGAGTCATAGCCAGAGATTACTGCCACCAAACTCATCCTTAAATTTTAGACCTGAAATTCCAGTTGCTCCTGGACTGACCCTTTAAGCTCATTATATCATTCCAAAATATTGATTAAAGTCCAACTCACTGTATTTGGCACTGGGAGGATATGACAGTCTCTGCCTTCAAAGATATTTCTATTGCTGACAACTTAGTATTTTAGAAACTGTGCTAAGAATTTTACCTATATGATCTCATTTAATTCTCACAAAATATCTGGGAGGTTTCCAGATAAGGAAACTGAGCCTTAATGAGAGTACATAATCTACTCAAAATTATACAACTATATAGTTGGGAAAACTCAATTTGAACTGACCTCTGTCTGTCTCCATTATCCAAGTATTTGACCACTATGTTATACTGCACAGTAGCAGTTACAGAGTTGAAAAGAAGACATGGTGATAACATATACACTATGATAAGAACAGGATCAACTCCTACTTAAAAGAATCTTTGTGATTCCCAGTGCCTTATAGGATCAAGTCCATTTGTTTAGCCCAATTTTTAATTGGCTCTTCAACCAACCTCTCATTCCCCAATTGCCAACATATTACCCATCTACAGTCTAGCGTCTGGTCTCGCCAAACTACTGGTCATTTCATCAGTACATCATGCTCTCTCATACTTCTGTGGCTTATATGTGTCATCTGGTATGCTGAAAAACAATTTGCCCTTCCTTCTTGACTTCTTAAAAGAGAGTTTTCCCCCAATGCCTACTCAAATGAGTATCACCTTCTGATTAATTCCCTAAGTCAAAACTAGTTGTCCTCTGTTTTCCTATACTACTTATGCCTTAAATGTAGGGTTTAAATGTAGTCATTTGTTCACTGATCTCACTCCATTCTTAGATTAAGTCCTTGAGGAGAGGACTTTGCTAGTGTTTCTTGCATCAATGATGCTAATGCAATGCCTACAACATATGGAAGGTATTCAGTAAATGTTTGTATAATGAATGGTTTTCAATAATTATCTATCTTTGATGTTGAGCATCCACAAATAGAGAGGGAACCTTAACAGAAATATAACCTTAATATGACCATTTTCTCTAAGCACATATATAATTTAAACAATAAAATATATAAATACTCAGCAAAATTTATTTTACTTTTAGATTTAGAAAACTTATTTTACTTTTTACCTTATTTTCTGGAAGTTTGCTTATAACTCTTTGACAAACTGACACAATCTGAAGGGGAAACTTATTGTTAAATGGGGATATAAGTAAGGTTATATTCTCTAACTTGCTTACTTGGTGTAGGAATAGATTTTTGTAAGAAATGAGATTTAAGGAAGGTCATCAAGAAAGTGGAAATTTATAGTTCTAAATGCATATATTAAAAAGAGGGAAGATTATCAATCAGAGTCCTAACCTTAAAACTAGAAAAACTAGAAAAGGAAGAGAAAACTCAACCTAAAGTGAGCAAAAGGAAGGAAATAACAAAGATTGGAGCAGAGATACATGAAAATGAGAATAAAAACAAACAAACAAACAAACAAAAATAGTAGAGAGAATCAACAAAGCCAAAAGTTGTTTCTTGAGAATATAAATAAAACTGAGAATCCCTTAGCTAGACTGATGAAGAAAAAAGGGAGAGGACACAAATAATTAAATCAGAAATGAAAAGTGTGGCATTGTTACAGAACCTACTGAAACTAAAAGAATTGTAAGAAGATACTATGAAAAACTGTATGCCAACAAATTAGATAACTTACATGAAATGGACAAATTCTTAGAAACACACAAACTACCTTCACTGAAGAAATAGAAGAGCTCAACAAACCAATAACTAGTAAACAGACTGAATCAATAATCAAAAAACCTCCCCCCCCGAAAGAAAAGTCCAGGACTATATGGCATCACAGGGGAAATATACCAAACATTCCAAGAATTAATACCAGTACTTTTCAAACACTTCCCAAAATTGAAGAGGGGAAAGCACTCCCTAATTCATTCTATGAGGCCAACATCAGCCTCACACCAAAGGATAAAATATCTAGGGCTAAATCTAACCAAGGATGGAAATGATTTGTACACAGAAATCTGAAAACATTGCTAAAAGAAATCAAAGAAGACCTAAATAAATGAAAGGATATTCCATGGTCATTGATTAGAAGACTGGATATTGTTAAGATATCAATTCTACCCAAGGGGATTTATAGATTCAATGCAATCCCAAATCCCAATCAATTCTAACAACTTTCTTGTCAGAAATGGATAAATCAATCATCAAAAATAAATGAATTTGAGACAAAAAAAATATAGAAAATTAAAACCAAAAGTTGGTTCTTTGAGAAGATTAACAAAATAGACAAACCCTTAGCTAGACTGACAAAGAAAAGAGGAGAGAAAATGCAAATAAATAAAATAAAGAATGAAAATGAGGACATTATTATTGATCCCACAAAAATAAAAGAGATCATAAGAGGATACTATAAGCAACTGCATGCCAAAAAACTAGACAATGAAAATGAAATGGAAAAATTCCTAGGAATGTACAAACAACCTACATGGACCCTGGAAGAAATAGAAGACCTCAACAAACCAATCACAAGTAAAGAGATTAAAACAGTCATCAAACAACTCCCAAAAATGAAAAGCCCAGGACCACAGTTTCACAGGTGAGTTCTACCAAGCATTCAAAGAATATTTAATACCAATCTTACTCAAGCTCTTCCAAAAACGTGAACAAGAAGGAACACTACCACACTCATTCTATGCAGCCAATATCACCCTAATACTAAAGCCAGATAAAGACATTATGAAAAAAGAAAATTACATACCCATTTCCCTAATGGATGCAAAAATCCTCAACAAAACACTTGCTAATCAAATCCAACAACACATTAAAAGAATTAGTCATCATGATCAAGTGGGTTTTATACCAGGCATGCAAGGGTGGTTCAATACAAGAAAATCAAACAGTGTAATACACTACATTAATACATCAAAGAAAAAAAATCACATGATCCTATCGATTGACACAGAAAAAGCTTTTGACAAAATATACCACCTTTCTTAATAAAAATACTACAAAAGCTAGGAATTGAAGGAAACTTTCCCAACATGACAAAGGCCATATATAAAAACCCACAGCTAACATTGTACTCAATGGTGAAAGACTGAAAGCTTCCCTTTGCGATAGGAACAAGACAAGTATGATGACTGTCACAACTGTTGTTCAATATAATAGTAGAGGTTCTACCTAGAACAATCAGACAAGAAAAAGAAAGAAAATCCATCCAAATCAGAAAGGAAGAAGTAAAACTTTCACTATTTGCAGATGATATGATCCTATACCTAGAATGTCCTGAAAAATCTATAACAAAGCTGCTAGAGCTAATGAACAAATTCAGCAGTGTCAGAATACAAGATTAATATGCAAAAATCAGTGGTGTTTCTATTCACTTGTAATCTGAGGAGGAAGTCAGGAAAAAAATTCCATTTACAATAATGACTAAAATAATCAAATATTTTGGAATAAACTTAACCAATGATTTCAAGTACTTATATTTAGAAAAATACAATGCATTTTTAAAAGAAATAAAAAAAGATCTAAATAATTGGAAGAACTTTCCATGCACATGGATTGGTAGACTAAATATCATTAAGATATCAATTCTACCACAACTGGTATACAAATTCAAAGCAATCCCAATAAAAATTCCACCAGCATTTTTTAAACGAATGGAAAGCACATTTATCAGATTTATTTGGAAGGCTAAGGGGCCCTGACTACAAAGGACTTTGTCAAGAAGGTGAAAAGGCAGCCTACTCACCGGGAGAAAATAATTGGAAACCACATATCCAGTAAGGGTTTGATTTCCATTCTGTATAAAGAGATGATACAACTCAACAATAAAAGAGTAAGGAAGCCAATTTAAAAAATGGGTAAAATAATTAAATAGACATTTCTCTATAGAGGAAATACAAATAGTCAAAAAGCACATGAAAAAATCTTCAATATCACTAGCTATTAGTGAAATGCAAATCAAAATGACAATGAAATGTCATCTCACCAGCATAGAAGAGCAATTATTAAAAAAAAAAAAATACAACAGAAAACAATAAGTGCTGGAGAGGATGTACAGAAATAGGAAAACGTCTTCATTGTTGGTGGGAGTGTAAAATGGTGCAGAGTCTGTGGAATACAATTTGGCAGTTCCTCAGGAAGCTAAATACAGAACTCCTATGTAATCTATCAATTCCTCTACTAGGATAAAAGCCAGAAGAATTGAAAACTGTGTGGTGAACAGACATCTGCACACAGATTTTCATAGCAGCATTATTCACAATTGCCAAAATATGGAAACAACCCAAGTATCCATCAACCAACGAATGGATAAACAAAATGTGGTATATATACACAATGGAATACTATGCTGCAGTAAGAAAAATGAAATTGGGACCCATATGATAACACAGATGAATCTTGAAGACATTATGCTAAGTGAAATAAGCCAGACACAAAAGGGCAAATATTGCATGGTCTCACTAATATGAATTAAATATGAAGAATAAGCGAATGGAGTTAAAACCTAGAGTATAGGCTATTAGGAGATAAGAGGAGGGCTGAGAAGGAGTACTGATGCTTAATATATGTAGAAGTTTTAATCAAGTTGACTGTAAAAGTGTGGGAATGGATAGAGTTGATCTACTAACACATTGTAGTAAGTTGCAGCTGGTTTAAATGGTATTGAGGCTGAAAAGGGTAGTCTAGGGATGTAAATGTCAACTGAGAGAAAGCTAGAGAATAATATAAGGATTGAATAATACAGTGAACACAGAGGTGGATGAGAGTTGGGGTTAATAGTACAAATGCAAGAATGTTCTTCTGTGAACTAGAATGATGTACGTCACTATTGCAGGGTGGTGGGAATGTGGAGAAGCTTGGGAAAAATACAATTAATGTAATCTATGGACTACATTTAACAGCAATACTGTAATATTCTTGCATCAATGCCAAAAATGTACTGTGTTAATAATAGGGGGGTGTGGAAAAAATATACTGAATGTACACTATCGACCATAGTTGGTGGTAATAATTTGATGATGTTATCTCATAATCTGTTTAAATGTTCCACAACAGTGTGGTGTGTGGGTGAAGGGGTGTTATATGGGGATTCCATAAATGTGCATGATTGTTTTGTAAATTCATAATCTTTTTAATAAAAATGTATTTTTTAAAACTTCCAAAATTTTTTTTGAGTATTTAATTTTATGAAGGTCCCATTTATCTTTTTTTTTTTTCATTGCTTATACTTTGGGTATAAAGTTTATGAAACAATTTCCTACTAAAATATCTCATAGATGCTTCCTCTTCCTCCTAGGCTTTTGGGCCCAGCGTCTTCCTGATCTCAGCTGTAGGCTGATTTAGGGCCTGTCTCTCAGAGCTTCCTATATCAGTCTCTGTTCTCTTCCCAAGGTCAGCTATAAGCTGTCAAGTCCATCTCTCCCAGAGCTTTAGCTATTTTAGCTTCTCCTTTCTGTCACATGGCAGGATCAAAAATGACAAAGTACTCTCCTCTGGTGTCTTTCTTGAGTGAGTATACATTTATATCAGACCCACCAAAGGGATGGGGGCTCAACCTTAGTCATGCCTTACAGACCTGGTGGCTTTGTGGAATCAAAGCTCTAATCTTAACAAGTAATCTAATCAAAGACACTGTATTAGTCAGTCAAAGGCGTGCTCATGCAAAGGACCAGAAATCTGTTGGCTTTTGTAGCAGTCTGATATTATTTATGAATTCCAAAAAGGAAGGATTATATTTGTAAACTGGTCTGTTCCTCTGGGTGTGATCCCCTTTGAATGCTAAAATACAGAGGATTAATAGCTTACAAAATCATTGGAAAGTATAGAGATATAGGCTCTAGGCTGAGCATAGGGGAATGTTTCTAGAACCCCGCAGAACTGACTTACCAGGGGAACTAATATCTCTGCTTTAGTCAGGAAGGTAAGGAATCCAGAAGTCACTACAGAATTTATGAAATTCAAAGACACACCCCTGTAGCTATAATTAAGAGACCAGGAAGCCACCCCTGCTGCCACCACAACAACTTTGCAAAACCGATTAAACTAGAATTTAGATGCTTGGACCGATCACAGGAAAAATCTTGCCCCCACAGTCTTGCTTGTTATCAGAAAACAGTGGAAGCAGCCAGAACATGACCTCCACTTTCTTCTGCTTTCCAGATCTCAACAAGTGCATCTAATTGGGTGACCCTAAATTGCATCTGGAACTTTAATTGCACAGGAATCTGGCAAATACACTTATTAGCTTTCCAGCTCCTGCAGCACAGAAATGCACACCATAAAGAAGTGGAGAATTGTTGCCAATTGGCCGCTTCCACCATACTGAGATTCAAAGACATTAAGAAATTTCTTATCTGAGGTCACAGGTTAGTGGGTGCTAGAGCAAAAAAAACTTGAATTCAAGGATTTTGGCTACTTGCCCAGTGCTCTTTCCACTACATCACGCTGCAGCACTGATTACTCTCTGAAGACTTTTGCCAAAGGATACATATTTTCAAATCTTGTGCTAATTATATTTTTCACTGAAGCATTAATCCAGGCTTCTGTGAATATTGTTACCTTTTAGTCTTATATCAAATCTAGTTCTTCTTCCAAACTCAGACTTAATCTCATTTTACAGCACTTACAGTTAAACCAACAATGTTAGAGTTTAATACCTTTGAGTATTTTTCTCAGCAGGCTTGCTGCTTAATCCATTTAATGTCAGAACAATACAGACTTTCTTATTAAAATGGGGAAAGGGACAGTAGAAGAGACTGTATTAGTAGTTTTCTTTGTGCTGGGTAAATTCTGCCAATATAGTCATATTTGTACATATATCTTTGTGTTTTCTGCTGACCATATTCAGAAAGACATTAATAATGGAAGACTATGAGTTGTCAAAATCTCTTGAATTTTAACCATATATAAAAACAAATCGAAGAATGGAAGCTGTCTTAAGCAAATATTTCTAGGTATGTACTTCAATATTAATTTTTTTTGAAATGTAACAAATATTTGGATGTGATAGAAATTATTTCTGTGTAATGTGTCAATAATGTCTTATTCATATTGAATTAAATTATAACTTTTCATTTCAAATGCTTTAAAAGTAACTTTGGGAACATGTTTTTATATGCACGTTCAAAGATATAAACACTAAAATTCCTTAGCTATACATTAAAAGAAAAATGTAAGTTACTAAACTTCTATTTAGACTTAAGTAATAAAACTGTGCTAAAATTTAAAAGGGGGTTAAATTCATATGAAGGAATTAAAGGCCATTTACAGTAACTACAGTTAGTAGTAACAGATTTTGTTTGCTCCCTTTCAACAAGGAAATTAACAATGCTATTGGCCACAAGTTGTTAGAGGAAGTATATCCAGTAGTTTTGTATCAAGAACATACTGAACATAGTAAAGAAACTGTATGTGATTGTTAAGGTTCAAACAAAGGTGAAGTTACCTAGAAGTCTTGAGTAGGTTAGCTACATCAAAATCACAGACTGTTTTTCTCAACATATTAAATAGAGATATAGAATGTTAAGCTTATAATAAGAGGAACAAATTTTTAAGTCAAAAAAAGTTCTAGTATTCAGCATACAAAATAATGAAGACTGATTATTATAGGGAGAAGGTCTGGGGACTCACTAAAGAAAATTCATTTACCCTGAGAAAAATCTAAACATTTCTATTTGATATTGGAATCCAGGACCATTTTTAAAGGACTGAAGTTTTCACTACTGAAATACATTGCACACATTATTATATATATGCATATTTACATATGAATGCAAAAGTGTATGTAGTAGAGCAAGATTATGTGAGAGGGGTTTTCCCTTTGCTTTCTACATAGGTAATTAAAATCCTAAATCAATTTAACTTTTTTTTTTTTAATTTTTATTTTACCAGGATGTCCCGGGGATCGAACCCAGGTCCCTCCATATGGCAGACGGACGCCCAACCACTTGAGCCACATCCGCCCCCATCAATTTAACTTTTAAATTCATTTGGATTAGAAAATGTACAAAAGCAATTTGATAAGTGAGTTTAAAAGTACCACTTTAAAAATAGGGCACTATTTCAATTAATTTCAATATTTTATATTCCAAATATACAATGGCCTATAAAAAATGATCAAAGATCATAAGCATATATCTGTTAAAGGAATTTTAATGACTATATATATTCTTTTCTGGTAAACTTGCTTTAAGCCCATCTCTTATGATTCAATGTGAAAAGGCTTAATTTTTCCTTAATCTTTAGATAAAATAATTCCATGATAAAACATAATTTATTTTCTATCTGTTTTCTGAGAATGATAACATGATAATGGGTAATATAGATCACAGAAATTACTGGGTTAAACAAGTTAATGCTATTGTTTATTACCAAAGTAGCCATTATTATTCTACTCATTTACTAAGTTATATAGTTTTCCAGTAAAATTTAAACAAATTGTCATTTAGAGACTTTACCTTTAAGATATAATGATTTAAAACATTATATTTCACTTGGAGAACTAATGTATTTGGCTCATCTTTTTGAGAGGATGTTAAAAGGTAAGAAAGGGGCTATTCATTCAGTTGTAGTGATTAAGGACTAATTTTTGTTACTACTGAAAAAAGATTTAGATTGACTGAAAATGATGACATTTCTTTTAGAAGAAGTGAGAGCTTTTGTGCCCAAAGACCCAACCCATTTTAGGATTGGTTAAAAGTATTCTTTTAGCATGAACAAACTTACTTTTTGAGGATTATCCGCTTTATCTGAGGCTATTTCCTTTATCAATATTTCATGGAAGGCATGTATATCTACATTTGAGACAACTCTACTAAAATGCCAACATTTTTATCCCCTAAAACAGACAAATAATACAATCAAAGCTATACTAGCTTCCACTTTTCTCATCACTTTATTAATGCAGTTCAAGAGTAACTAAAAAGAGTAATCAAAGTTTCCATGTTATGTTTTTCATATACTCTCCAGTTTATTCAAAGCACTGGCTAGAGCTGCAGTGATATATAATTACCATATCAATTTTTCTAGCAAAATTCAGGTTGATGTTTTTCTAATATGAGTACATGTTGACTCTTTTTTGGTGGTGGTGGTAATTTACTCTAAAGAACCATGTAAAAGTTGGCATAAATATAAATATGACCATTCACAAAATCCTAGTTTAAAAAAGTAAATAATATGAAAACATACAAATACAATATAATTATCTAATGAATTAAATGTCTGAAAATCCTGGATTCTGGAGAGTTTATAAGAGTATTTACATGAAAAAGAATCAACCTGATACTTATTTAAATACCGATGTACTCCAAAATAATTTGATTTCCATGTGTTTTTCAGAGACACCTTTACTTTATGCAACTCTTTATTTATAGAATCAGATAACTGGAAAGGATGCTGCTACCTAAAGCAGGAACTGAAATAATTTAAGAGATTTGCCCAAGAACTGGGAATAATTCTTCTAACACCATTTTCATCAGGACTCCTATCCTCTGTAAAGCCATATAGGAACTCCATTAGTGTTCAGGCAAGAAAGCAACTCAATTAAGTTTAAAATTTTACAAGGGACATTCTTACACCCTGCTTTTGGAGGGAAGGGTGGAGAATGTACTGTTTGACAGGACACACCACCCTCAGTTACAACCCCTTTATTAATTATGTAACCAAAGTTCCTTTATCATTATCAATTTACTAATCAGGTAATAGCAGATATTTCCAGTGCTTTATATATTATGAAGTTTGAGAGGGGTCCTAGGAAAATATTTATAGTATATGTTTTGCATGGTATTGTGTGAAAAGAATTAACCTGGGGTACAAGATAACATTTTTCCCGAAAAGGTTTTTTAAAAATCTATTATTTTAGCATGTATGCCTTATATATATAAACCCTAACTATTGATGCATTATAAAGTCTTAGAAAGTCAGAGATTATACATATGAAAGGGGTTAAAGAAAAATATTTGTTTATAAGAACAAGTGAAATAGTATTGATACACTATTAGAAATTATTAGTATTTTAGTTCATACAACTGCATGATGAATACAGCAAAATTAATAATTGTGGTTATCATAGACCAGCAAACCACTTGAAATGCACAACTACGCCTATACTCCACAGCTCATAGAAGTAGCAAAATGAGGATTTGGGCGTCTAAGTTTGTTCTCCAACTGGAGAAGTACAGAAACTTCCTTTGACTCTGTCATTTATCTTCCACCTGTTTCCTGTAAGATCAAGGATTAGAGCAAGTTCTAAAGTTTTGTCTTACATAAGAGCTGGGTGTTTAATATATCAGTCCTGGTCTCACTTCCCACTGAAACAGTTATGAGGCTTCAAATAATTCCTTTGTCTCTGAATTTTAAACTTGAAGTTAAATAGGTTGTTTTTCGCTCCTGGTTTCTTTTTTTTTTTTCTTTTGTTTTTCTCCAACTTATTGTGAAAGTTTTCAACCTGTGGAAAATTTGAAAGAATAATACAATGAATACTTGTATACCCTTCACAATTGTGTGTGTTTAAATATGTTTGTAAATGAATATACATCTATTTATAGCTCTATCAATCTATATCCATTTGACTGAGCCATATTTAAGTTGCAGATGTCAAGACACTTCACCTCTAAATGTTGCAGCAGGCATTACCTAAGAATAAGGATCCTCTCCTTCATAAACATAATATCACAATTATCTCTAAAAATCCCAATACTCAGACCACAACTCAGACCAATTAAATCAAAATTTCTAGACTGGAGACCCAAGTTTCAGTATGTTTTAAAATTCCTTAGGTGATTACAAAGTACAAAAAAAAGTTGAGGACCACTATCTACAGAATGATTAAATTCAACTTAAATATTTTCAAGAAAGAATTCTTTGATTTTGTTTTTTAATATGCATAAAAACATGCTAATCTTTTAAAGTTTAGCATATCTAAATCAGACTTTAGGTCAGAGTTTCACAAAAAATTTATGTTTCCTTAAGCTTTTCTTATCAAGTAATGCAATTTTCTTTTTTTAATATTTTTTCTTCAATACAAATGCATTTGATCTTCATTTCAGTTTCAATGTCATGATTTAAAATACAAAAGTATATGTATGAACTGTTATATAGATCCTAAATACATTTATCCTTAATGCTACATGATTTTAAACAAAAAAGACAGACAGAGAGAGAGAGAGAGAGAGAGAGATACAAGTTATTTAATAAAATGTTTAATAAATCAGATCAGACCCTTAGTGTGATGGTTTGAAGCTGTATATACCTCAGAAAAGTATGTTCTTTATTTTATAAAATAAACTTTATATCAACTTCAAAAATAAAATAACAGAGAAAAGGCAAGTTAACAAATTACAGAAACATTACTTTAAAAAAATCCTGAAATGTATGTCCTTAAAGTTAAGCCATTCCTATGGGTGTGGACCCATTGTAAATAGGATCTTATTTATTTATTTACTTACTTATTTATTTACTTACTTTTCACAGTGAAACTGCTTCAGTACCTAGGCCTATGGACAAGAAGGTCAGGCAAAGGTTCAGGGCCACAGTTTCCTCTAGCATGGGACACTATGACAGGCCCAGAGGGACAGGCCTGCATATATCCAACCCCATGCACAGTGAGTAGGGTCTTAAGTTAAGATGTGATCCACTTCATTCAGGGGGGTCTTAATGCTCTTATTAGAGTTCTTTATAAGAGAATGAAATTCAGACAGAAAGAAAGCCACAGAAGCAAGGAGCTGGAAGCAGTGAAACCCAGAAGAGAAGGAGAGACCAGCAGATACCGCCATGTGCTTTGCCATGTGACAGAGGAGTCCAGGATCACCAGCAGCCAGTCTTCAGGAAGAAGGTATCATCTTGATGATGCCTTGATTTGGGTATTTTCATGGTCTCAGAACTGTATGCTTGTAAGCTAATATATTTCCATTGTTTTAGCCAGCCCATTTCTGGTATAATGTTTTTGGCAGCCTAGCAAACTAGAACATTTAGCTTCAGTATATTTCTTTTTTTTTTTAAAGAATCTTTCCCATAATGAAATCACACGTTTGTAGAATAAAAAGTCCAGAAAGCAAAAATCAAAACTTAACCTAATTCATATTAACACTTTAACAGAGAATGCTCTTTTATGTGTTAATCTTGATGTTTCTTACGACAAAGCATTATCCCTAAACAAAAAATATTATCTTGAGTAATCACAAATTATCTCTATTTTTTATTATAGTTTCCTTGTCAGTTTTAACATTGGCATTAACCTAAAAGGTATTTCCAAAATTCTTCAAAACTGTTAATTGTTTGGAGTTTTGACAGAACATCTTTGTAGACTATCCAAGTAACTAAAGAAGGCATTGAGCATTTAGAAACAGCCTTTAAAACAGCCTTAGTCGGTACTTCGGTACAAGAGTCAAAGAAAGTGATGAATGAGATGATTTTAAATAAGAGTTCAAACTGAGATGAATTATATATTTTAGGCTGGAATAGGAGTTACATAAATAAATAAGATCCTATTTACAATGGGTCCACAACCATAGTTCTAGTTCAGGCTATGATGCACAGGCCACTAATCCTTTCTAGGCCTGAATTTTTTTATCTGTTAAATGAAGAGTTTAGCTATGCTAAAGTTTCTACAACTTTTTCAGTTCAGTGTCTCAGTAATTTTGTCATGGTGTCACAAACTAAAAGAAATACTGAAGAGTTGTGTTTATTAAGTAGTTAGGCCCTGAATGATTATATATGTTTGTCCTAACAACTTAATGGCTGTTTGAAAAAAATATACATACATTGTTTTAAAAATAATCTTTATTTTATTCTTAATGGGATATGTGTGTCTGACAAGTACTGAGTAACTTCCGAAACCTTGCAATCAGACTGGAAACCAACATCTTTATTTTCTGTTCCACACTGCTTTTTCCACAGTCCTTGCATTTTATCACAGCTTCACAAAAATATGTTATTGAGAGGAATGTAGCACAGTTTAATGCTGAAGCTGTGAACTACCCCTTGCTAGGGGATACATGGTGTCCAACTGTTGCCAAGTTTCACTGTCTCTCTTGAAAATTTAAAATATACTATGATGGTTCCCCTTTGAGCTTTTTGTGGTACACCTGGAGCACGTCAGTACACAGTTTGAGAAGCATGGGTCTATGCTCTCTAAAATACAGACCCACAAAATTTATATGATATAAGATGTAGAAGCAGAATATAAGTAAAAAAGATAATTCTGAGGGCCTGGAGTAAAGAGCTGCAGGAATGAAAACAAGGTGAAAATTGTGATTAATGTCCTGTCCGCAAGGAACATCCTCCCCTCCCCACTTCTGCATAATACCTACCTATGCCTCAGGTCTCAGCTCAACTTTCTTCAAGGCAGCCTCCCCTAACCAAGTCAAATCCACCTATTATACATTCTCACAGCTCTTGTTTCATAGCAGTTATCATCGTTGCAGTTATACATTTGTGTACTATTTCATTAATTCTAGTTTCTCCCATTAGAATATAAACTCTGGGAAGGTAGAGACATGTCTGATATTTCCATTGTATTCCACAGGTCTGTTGCTGGTCACTGGAGCTAAAACACCTTGCTGAATGAAATGAATGAATGTACTTTGACAAAACAGGGTTCACATTCATTTTGTTTTTTTCCTTTATTCTAGAACAGCTGTTATCTATAAAAGCATTCCTGAAACATTTTTCTCAGACTACTTAATAGGAAAGCGGAACCCATAGATATTTGGCAGTATCTGAAACCTCAGAAAGTATCTCACCTAAACTAATAAAATGATGACCTTGCTTTGGATAAGGCAATCAAATGTTAATGAACTCTTATAAGCAAATTAATCATTATAAAAATATTACTATACAAAAACTGCCCAGAGACACTTAAGGAAATCTTAATGGATGGCCACAAACCACACTTTCAGCTGAAAGAAATGATGAGTTCAATTTTTTCATGCACTGAATTTGAGGTTACAAATTTACCATGTGGATATAGCTTGAAGACATCTTGAAATATAGGAATGGCTATGATGTGAGATGCCATCTTAATCTGGATGCTCTTCTCTGTGTTCACTATCTTTGTTAACAGCATCCACAGAAGGAGTGAAAAATTGTGGAGTGGTTCTAGAGTGCTATCCCACCCCCTATTTTTTTTTTTTATCCTTATGTAACCATATGTCTTTTCTCTCTTCTCTTCATCTCCGCTGCTACTTCCATGAACTTTCACTTCAAATGTTTCAACAACTTCCCAACTACTCTCTCTGAACCTAGTTTTGTAATTCAGTTTTCACCTTTGTCCCAGAATGATTTTTCTGAGACACCAGAATGTCACTTTCCTGCTAGATATCGTTAAAAGGATTCCATTGCCTACAGAATAAAGTTTAGACCCTTCATCAAGGCTTTATGATTTAATCCCTTAATTCTGAACTTCATATCCATCTCCTCTCTCCCTCTGGCCAATCATACCAGACTACCACTTATTCCCAAACACCTCCTGTCCTAAGAACTTCCCTATTTCCTTGCTTCCACTACCCTTACTGAAATCTGATTGTTAAATAACCGTTATTCTGACTGGAAAAAAGACATTATATTGCCAAGTGTGGAGATGAAATGTTAAAAAAAAAAAAAAAACTGGGGAAATTCCTAGCCTTTAAGTCTCAACTCAGAAGTGACCTCCTGAAGCCTTCCCATGTAGAAAAATTTAAATAGATCTATTGGTTATCTTCCAACTCACTGTAATTCTCAGCCAAAAGTTAGCTGAGTCACTGTCTCTCAAACAGGTGAAGTTAAACTCGCTATTTGAGATAGACTCTTTACAAAGAGTTTGGCTACATGTAATCTGTTGCCACACCCTTTTCCTGGCTGGAAATAAAGCCACAGAAGAATCCTCCCCTTGACCTCACGAAGATGGCAACTGGAGGGCGTCGTTACGTATTACGTCATCACGTTTCAGGAGGAGGGTGGGACCCTCATGGGAAATGAACTGAAAGGGCGGGGCCAAACCAGGCGGGGCGGGGCTACGATGGGCGGGGTGGGGTCCGTGAGGGGTCCCCGGCCCTTCTATTCAACCAGCGCGCGCCACAGCGGGAGGCAGCGCGGGGACCCTACATTCGATCCTCGGTCCCCACAGCGTACCCAGGCTCGCGGGCGCAAAGCAGGGGCAGCCGCGTAGCCCAGCGGAAGCTGGTGGCACCCGAGACTGGCGGCCGGCGCCGGAGATCCGCGGGCGGGAAGCACCCAAGAGCGGGGAAGCCCCGGGAGCAGCGCGTCGGCGTCTCTCTCACCCAGGGGTGCGCGGCGACGGTCACGGGGCGCGGCACCACCGCGCAGGACCCAGGCCAGAATTCCAAACAGCCGGCCAAGGCTCCTCCTCCGCCCGGGCCGCCTCACCTGCGGGCAGTGCCGGCCCGCCTCAGCCTCCGCGGGTATAGACAGCACCTGCGCCGCCTCCCTCGCGTTTCTGCGCCCCTCGCCCAGCAGCCTCGGGCCCGGGCGTCCCCAGCAGCGGCGGGCGCACCTGGGCGGGCAGGGGCGGCGGGAACCGAGAGGCGAGAGGCGCGGCGCCCCAGATTCGTTGCGCGGAGGACGCAGGTGGAGCGGACGCGTCTTTGCGGAATCTTTCCGGACACCGCGGGGCCCCGGGGACCTGGGAGGGGCCACCGCCGGCTGGGCACCATGAACAGCAGCAGCGCCAACATCACCTACGCCAGTCGCAAGCGTCGAAAACCTGTGCAGAAAACGTGAGTGTATGGAGTGGCATCCTCTGCGCGGGGGCTGGGCACGCGGATGGGGTCCCGTCGCGCGTCTGGGAGAGGTGGTCCCCGCCCCCAAATCCCTGTGTTTTGGGGATTAGGTATCTTCCCAACACGGCCCAGGAATCGAGATTTGGCGGGCGGTCAGGAGAGCAAGGACTTGGATTTTTTTTCATTTTCGGTTATTGCATTTTAAAAATTGTCCTTTCTGTCAGCAACGCACACGAACCCACTCACACCCCCACCCCTTCGCAGCTCTGTTCTCTCTGCTGTGGTCCTAATTTGCTGACAGCTCTGGTCTGCTCGGTGGTGCCGGTGGATTAGTTAACGTAAAGCTGCCATGAAATCCCCTTCCACCTTTAACTGTCATAATTCCTGTCCCTTATATCCGCATTCGGTTAGTTTAGAGGACCGTCGTAATTCCCATTCTTGGAAAAGACTGAGAGCCTGGTAGGGCGAGTAATTTTAAAGAGCTAAACACGTGCCGTCTTGAAGAAAGAGGCTGAGTGTGTTTTCCGAAGATATTTTTTTGGGGCCGAAGCAATTGGCTTTCTGTAGCGCTATTTTATTTACTTGGCAGTAATTTTGTAGCGTTCAACGTGCCCATATTGGTAAAGAGTGAAAGGTTGGTTATCAGGTGTAAGTGAATGCAGTGGACAAGATACAGTCGGAGATTTGTATTAGCAGCCACCTTTTTGGGAAGCTTTGTCATCACTTGTGCGGTGCTTTTAGAGTCTGTAAAGTAAAAGATTTGGAGCTGTATTTGAAAGAGACGTTTTCATTCTTAGCACCTTTCTCTAATTCCCTTTCTTCCCTACTTCAAAGTTTTGTCAATTCTAGTGGCGTGATTCCAGACTTGGATGGGATATTTGTATGAGATAGCAAGTACCTTAAAATAGTGTTAAAAAAAAAAAAAAAATCCGTGCTTGAGACAGATTTCCTTTCGTGAGTTTTCTGTGTTCGTGTGTTTATTCCTAATTATAATCTGAGTTATTTTAAATCACCTATATTTAAATTTTTTTCATAAAGTTTTAAAAGTACATTAAATACCTACTCTGAGTAAATTAGAAGTGTGTGTTTTGTTTAAAACTTAAGTCAGTAATGTCAACCAGAAAAGTGACATTTTAAGGTTTATATTTAAAATTGGTTATTGGTTGAAGATTCATCATTCTAGAGTTTTAATTTCCTTTTAGATTTTCAATTATTTTAGGGCCTCAGATCTAGACTTATGAACTGGCATTAATAAAGGATATTAGACTATCTATAAATGGACTGGTTGATATCAGAAAGTCTTATCCTACAGTGTGCCTGACATTAGGATTATTGCCGAGTCAGCAGTATTCTATTTTGGCAGTTCTGATATATTGGGTTTACAATATACTGCATTTTGTAAATTACTTCTTATATTAAAAAAAATTATGTCTAATTTAACTTTGTGCTTGATTGTTAAAATTGGGAGGTGTCCAAAATGCCTGTTCCATGTATCTACTAATGCAATAACTTACTTAGCATATTGTGTAATAGAGTATGATGGGTTTTAGGTATGCGGTCAGAAAATTTGACAGATTCCCTGATGGGCTTTTAAGGGTTTCAGTTAATGTGTTACAAAATGACATACATGGCTTATTGTTATTACTGTTATTAAATACCTTAATTTTGTATTAATTATGGAAGTCAGTATTTTTGGTTTATAGTTAATATTTTATTAAAGATCTTCCCTTTTAGCGTATTATTTTTCCTTTTACTTGTAGAATGTGGACCTTTTTTTATAATATCTTAATATTTAACACACTTCCTAAGACTTTAATATACCTTATACCTCATTTAATACTTTTCTGTAACTCATTATAATGAAAGATTTTTTTCTCGTTCACCCTCATTTTATTTAGTCAGTATAGATGGTTATCAGATCTTTACTATCATCCATTGCTTCTAATCACATGAATGCCTGAAAATCTCATCTGTTAAGAAAAGCCTAGTGCTAGCATTTATTGATCAAGTGATCAATGGTTTACAAACTACTTTTACTTGAATGAAAGTTAACTTTATATTGGAGGTAATCAAAGTGAATATTGATTTTAGGAAAGAGGACATTAAACCTAATATTAAGTTTAATGTAATTTTTTATGTTAAATTACTAATTTGTGGATAAGGGGTCTAAAACATGCCAATATTCCCACAGGCAAAATCCATCTTGTTTGCCTGAAAATACTATCCAGAGTTGATCTAATTAACTTTGACTCCTTAAGTCAAAAGCTATTTTGTTTTTCTTGCAGAGAAAATATGTTGTAGTGTAATTATAAGACTTTTGAAAAATGGCTATTTAAATATACAATTCTACAAAATTTGGGGATAGAATAAGTGACAATTTTAACCTGAGCTCTTCCAGTCTTCAGCTGAATTTATTAAACAAAATAAACTCCCCCTAGTGGCAGGTCTAGCATTCTTAGTAGGAAGTATGTTTTAAATTTGTTCAATTTAATTCTACAAATGTATCTTGTACATTGTAGACATTCAATAAATGTTTCTTTTCTCTTTAGAGTAATGGAAATTAGGGAATTCAAGGGATGGATGCAAAGTTGAATGAAGCATCTGATTCATGTTAAAATTTTCAAAGATAACCTTAGGACTAGATTCTACTCTAACTTTCCTTCAAATATTGTTCCAATTCTTAATAACCCTGCTCACAAAAAGAACAAATATATGTTTTTAATATAAATCCTGACCTTGTTTTATTGTCTTTGGAGATGAAAGAGGTATTTATTTGTTTAATGTTCAATTATTTTGTTTCGTGAAGGTAGTTGAAAAGTCCACTATTGAATATAAATAGAACCTACTTTTCCTCAGTGATATTAACTCTGAATATATTTCTGAATTTTTGAAGTTTTATTAATACAGGAAAAGTTTTAAAAGTTTAAAGTATTCAAGTTACCATATTTCTAGAAAGTTAGTCCTGAATGTTGGCAAATAATAGGTGTTTAGTAAATGACATCTACACTGCCATCTACACTTAACGATGAGGAGTAGGTGACCAAGACAGCCATCGTGAATTATCAGAATTGGAAATAACTTTTGAATATTAGCTGATCCTTTGTTAAAGTGCAAATTGATGAAAGCTTTAAGTTTATTAAGATACTAATACTATGAAAGCTTTGTCTTCCTTGACATTCATACTAAGTTGTTATCCATTCTATTTAAATGTCATACATTTTATGTATATACTACTGTCTCTGTACACTAAAATTCTGTAATAGTTTGCTGAAAAGTTTTCATGTAAGTACAGTATGATGCAATTTAAAAAATAGAATCTAAAATAAAAGGAGAGGTCTTTTCAGTTACATAATTATTTCATTTTCCTTTCAAACAGCTTTATTTTAGATAACATATATAGTGGCTATGGACGCTCTTGCACGTTGGAACTATGAAATGAAGTAAATGTGAAAAGTATTCAATTATAGGGAACACTTATGAGAAATAAAAGGCAAAACGAGGAGACTGTGAGGTATAAATTCAAAGAGCGCTGGGTCTGAACTAAAAGATGAGGTCTAGTCTCCTGGCTTTAGTAGAGCTGGGCAAGTCCCTTAATCAATAAAGCAGGGTAATCAAAACCTACACTGCCAATATCACAACTAAAATTAGCAACGCAAAAGTATTGTAAAAGCTGTAAAGACTGCTAAAAATATAAAATGAATCAGAAGCACAAAATCTCTTTAAATATTTTTAGCTTATATTATCACAGAACAACCAATTCTTCTTTGAAACTGTAAGAGGCAGTATATGATTATGTTCTCAACTATGGGTATGGCTGTAATGTGCTACTTCGATGATGAATAGCTTACGTAGTACATGCTTATTGATATATTTAATTAAAACAGTTACTGAGAAATAGATACTATGCAAATCTAAACAATATTACCTTTCTGTTTACGCACTTCTTAAAAATTGATTTTTACCTGTGGTTTAACATAAAAACTACAATTTATTAGTACTTACTGTGATACAAGCATCATGCCCAGTACTTTACAGACATTATTTCATTTTTATAATAGTACTATGAAAGCAATATTTCATTTTTATAGATAGGGACTTGATTTCAAATTTGCTCAGTTAGTAAATGAAAAAGCCAAGATTGGGTATTGAATCACAGGTCTTTGAAATCCACAGCTTATGTTCTTACCAACTTCACAATACTGCCCAGGGGAACAAGTTTTAGTAATGGGTGTGGTACATCCATATCTTAGGGATTTCCTTATTGTCCAAATAGTTAATGCTCTTGCTGAAGTAAATTATTTCCCATTATCCATACTAGAGTTGTACTTGCTATCTCCATACTTATATTCATGCCCTCTCCTCATTAAGAGTCTTTTCCTCCTATCTTATTGGTTTGCTACTCTCCTACTCCCATTTGAAATATTGTTTTTAATGACTTCATTGTACTCCATTCTGTTATATATATATATAAATTAATTGAAGACAGAGTGTGTGTATATGTATATATACACATTTAAGGCTAAGCAAAATATTATATTCCGAGACACAATGTTCAACATGTCCTACAAAAAAACTGACTAATTTACACTCCTGGAATTCATGGTCCGTAGGAGTACCTCTGTCCTTGCATTTTTGCACAAAATAAATATTAAATGTCAGTTTCATAGGGTAAAAAGCAGAGTAGCTAATCGAATATAATATATTGGGAGTGGTGTGTGTGGTAATAGTGTATGTGTTTCCAGATTGTTCTAGTTGAAGTGTCCTTTACATATTGATATGCTTTGTCTTATATTTTTCAGTTGTTTTTGTAGTTGGCTTTTTTCTTTTTTTTTTGGTTGACATATTGTTTTAAAAGTGTATTCCTATTAATGCATGCACATTAAAAAAAATAGTCAAAGCATGCAAAAGAGCTCACAATAACAGGTAACCTCACTCAGTTCAATTCTTCCTCTATCACTATCAGCTATGTCTTCTAATTTTTAAATAATAAGTGCTATTTTGAGTTCTGCATGCAAGGCATCTGTTAATGCCTTATTGTGGCAAAGGATTTTAGCTCTCTTTCCCCTTTTTTCACCATTCTCCATTCTCTCAATCTAATTTTACCACAATTTTGGATTAAATCCACATTCTGTGTTTCATTATTTTTAACTATGTAGATATTATTTACTGCTGCACCAAGTAATACACTCAGATTACATTTTCCTTGCCTTTTCTATGCTAAGCTGTTGATTTCTTTTCCACATGCTTTAAAAAAAAATCTTCATATTTATTTGCTTCTGGGTTTAACGGTCTCCTAGATTAATTGAAGACAGAGTTTGTGTTCTTGTCTCTTGTTTTCCTTGTTTTTAGGTGGTTTTCTAGAAGAGGACTGTCTTTGCAGAAAGTGGTCTTGAAAATGGAAGTATCTTACTTGTCTAGAACTGATGTAGATGCCACATGAAATTGGGTCATGAAATCTACCCTCATGACCCAACCTGTATATGAGTTTTTACTTTCCTGAACTCTTGAGCATTTTATTAGATCACTTTCTAGCACCTACATTATGAAGCAGCTCATTATGCTTGATTTTGTCTTGTTATAGAAAATAACTTCCCCTAGTAGGAAAGATAAGCCCTTTAAAGATGGGATCGTCTTTTATATGTCTTTGTAGCTACCAGAGCTTCCTAGTACCTTGCACATAATAGGTATTTGAGAAATATTTATTAATTTAACAGTTGACTGCAACTTAAAATTTTTCTGGTAATGTTTTAATGTGTTTCAATGGTTTTGGAGTAGCAGATAAACCTTGTGTGGCTTTAAGGGGAAATACTAAAAAAAAAAATGTGCATGCATAGAAGAAGGGGAAACAAGGAAATTCTCAATGATCTTTTCAGAATTATAGAAATAGCAGTGACTTCTAGGGCATATTTTATTTTCACGGTTTTTACTGTAATGTCTTATGCTAACAACTCTGCTGTTTGGGTCTTACTACCTCTCCTGGTATAACAAAAAGAAGGAAAAAAGAAGAAACCATCACAACTGTAGAGTTATTAGTAGGAGAGTTACAGAAGAATTGTTATTCATTAAAAGTGACTTCCAGCCAGAATCTCAGAAGTTTTTGTGGCCAATTTTTTTCCTCATATAGGGAAATAAAATCTCCAGCTTTATTCAGCCTCACAATGAAATCTGACTTCATTTGCACCACAGATTACGTCTCCAAGTATTACGTTAAGCATATAATTTATGACTTGAAACCTTCATCATTCGTATTCAGAGAGAAATTAGGTGTACACTGGAGCAGTGGGATCCTCCCAAATAAAGAAGGTATGGGTTTAAAAGTTGGAAAATATGAATGAGTTAAATCTGGGATATGTTGACCTTCATGTGCCTGGAAGAATACCAGGTACAGGGGCTGAAAATATATCTTGTCATTGATAAATAGCTTGAGTCAGTGGGAGTAGGTTAAATCACCAGAGGAAAAAGCCTATAGAGCAAACTCAGTACTGTGATAGTAATCTTTTTAGAAAATGTCACTTTAATCTCACAGGATTATTTAAACTATATCTTTCCATGAGGTTTCGAGATAAATATATAAAAATATAAACATTTACAAGCACATTGATTTATGATTAATCTGGGTTGTTAATTTCTTCAACTTTGATTTAAACACTGGACACTTATGATGAGCCTAACAGAATTTTAGACAGAGATGTTAGAAAGGTTTTGAAGATTGCATTCAGACTGGCATTGAACAAGCTGTTGGGCCTGTTACCACCAGTACATATAGCATGCAGGGCTTCAAAAACAGAAACATGGCATGCAGTCAGCTAGAGCCTTGATTTCACAACAGTTTTGATTTGCACGTTGAGACAGGACTTTTGAGGTTAAGGTTTAAAAAATAAATAAATTGCTCCTTTGCCTGATTGACATCTTATGTTCTATTTCAGGAGATATCTGAACTCCAGATCTCCCAAATCTAATCTTAAAGGGATGTTTATTTATATTTCAAATGTATTTATTTAAATAGATGGTTGTCAGTATATTTAACAGATACTGTGTATTAAAGATAATACAAAAAGTAAAAGCACTAGCATAACCTAAATCAAGTATAATTGATGTGGAATTATTCTCTATTTTTAAATATTCTGTGCATTTTCAATATGTATGGAGATGTATGAAATATTTGCACAAAATTTTAAATATTTCTCACAAAATCAGTTAATAAATGAGTCATATCTATTAGGTTAACTTCAACAATCTGACATTTTAAAAGTTCACATCCAGTGGGTTCACATCCAGTGGAAACACATGCTAGATTTGAATTACCAAGTGCAGTGGATACTTGTTAGTCCTTGCTTTATTTAATCCGTGTGACTTTGTCCTATGACTGCTGAAATATTACACTCTAGTTCTTTTCCTGCCTTATCTTATCATTCCTCCTTTGTTATCTTTGTGTGTGCCTCTTTCTCAGTCTTCTACCTAAGTCTTGTTATTACTGGTGCCTGTTGTCAAGCCACTTCTCTCCTTCTATCAGGAAATATAGTTACCCTAAACTATAAACCTAGAATCATTTGCAACTTCTCAGTCAACATTTCCCTTTTCCTTATATCCTTATATCCTATAACCAGGTCATTTCAGTTCAGTGAACATTTGAGCCTGGCTATATACCAGGCCCTATGGGAGGCATGAAGGTGCTGTGTTTAAATAGCTCTTCAAGCTAGTCCTTTCTTTCCATCCTTACTCTTTTTTCCTTTGGTCAGGCTCTCATCATTCCTTTTCTGGATGCTCCTCATCAGCAAATTGAGAGTCTACTCTGTGCAAAGTACTATGCTGGGGTTACAAAGATGGTAAACTGTACATGGTAATAAAAAAAGATAAGTATTTGCAGTATAGGTTACATAATGCACTTGACTTATGGAAATTTGATTGCATGTTAACTATTCCATAGGTACATAAAAATGCATTAGAGATGTGGACAGTTTTGCATTATGGAACGAAACAGTCTCATCCAGTGCAGAGGTGAATTCTGCAAAGAGAAGCAGCCATACCACAAGGAGGAATTCAGGAATACCTTTAAGCCTTCTTTTTCACGTTATTACTGTTCTCTCTCCCTGTGTCATAGCTTGTTTTATGTCAGTGTTTGTTACTGCCTTCTCCCCAGTGTTGTATAATCATTACTGGAAAGCCATCAAGACTGTAGGCCATTTGTACATGCATTTTCAACTTATGCAAAATGTCATTTGCATAGAATTCCATAATGGAATGGTTGAATAGGACATTTGTATGAGATACAGAAGTAGTATAGGGGAGGGAGTAGTTAATTCATTGTGAAGTGGGTCAGGAAGGCTTTACAAAAGTAATCTACTTGAACAGGGCTTTAAAAGGAGTGGGCAGGACAAGGAGGTTCTAGGGAGTAACATGTATAAAAAAGCCGTAGTGTGTGTTGATAACTCAAAGTAACTTCTTAGCTCTGGACTATAATGGACAAGGAAGGCTTTGACTGGAGGAAATTAGGCCAGAGGAGAAGAAAGGGGCTAAAAAGATCATGAAGGGTTTTAAAACGTGTGTGGTCTATTGGGAGCTACTGAAAGATTTTAATCAGAGGAGTAACATAGATTTATATTTTAGAAATAAGTCCCCGTGGGGGGTAGAATCCTAACTTCCATGTGATCTGGCCTTCGTTCCATCTTCTCCATCACTGTCAGCTTATAAAACACAAACTGATCATGGAAATTCCCAGCTCAAAACTTAAAACAACTTCCAGATACCAAAGTCCAAATTTTTACAATTTCTTTAAAGAAATTGCTGTTTCTTCTATCTTGAGTATTTTTTTCTGCAGACATCCCCATGGCTCACACCTTTATTTTATTCATGTCTGTGCTGAAACATCTCATCAGAGAGACCTTCCCCGGCCTCCACATCAAAACCAGCATCCCGCCACTCTGTAGTTCTTCGCCTTACTTGATTTTTCTTACCGCTCACCAACTGAGAAGTTATGGTTATTTATTTCTTTCTGTATCCTCCAACTGGAATGTAAGCTTCATAAGAGTAGGGACTTTGTATGTTGTATTCGCTAATAAATGTTTTGTGCCAGGCACATGGTAGATGTTTAGTAAATATTTATTGAAAGAATGAATTTTGCCCTCCTCCTCCCTTTTTTACACTTCAGACAGGGAACTTCTCACAGTTCATCATTCCCCAGTCGTTACTTCTCCTCATGAAATCCTGTTCATCTTTCACGATCCGTCTCAGATATCTCCTTTTTAGTAAAATCTTTTCTCAAGCAGTTGCTCTCTCTACTTACCTTCCATACCGCTTTCAAAATATTTAGTAGAAGAACATTAACTTGGCTGTCTAGGACATGATAGATGCAAATAAATATTTGTGTTAACAATTTATAGATTAACCATAGATAATTATACAATGAGTAGACACTATAGGTAAAAGTTGAAATTCAGTTGGTTTATGAAGTTAGGTATGACTTGAATTTGATTATTATATAATATTGGGGAAATAACTGGAGAAACAGTTGCCAATTTCAATTAAGTACAATTTGTATAAACAATTTGGGGAAAGTATCTATTGACTTATTTTGTATACATGTCACTTTATCAATTTATTACCCTTATTTGTGTGTGTGTATATGTAAATAACATGAACTGTAATAAAGAAAATTAGAAATAGGAAATTTCTGAAGAAATAATTGTTAGGGACAGAGTAAAAAGCTTACTAAAATTCCATACTTTTCATTAAATTTTTGCATTAAGTATTTCTTCTCCACATATAGTATTGAAAACATAAGTTATCCAGAAATGTTTTCATTGAAACAAATTAATAGCAGTATACCTAAGGCAATTTCTTCTTTATAAAATAATTTGAATTAATTTTAATTGTCAAAAATGTCTTGTAAGAGTACTTTGGGTAATTATTTTTCTGGCTGCTGTAAAAGTGAGCAGTCATGGTGTAAAAATTACTTTGGCTTTCAAATTTCTTCCCCTTTTATATTTCAACAGGGTATTTGATGACCTGTAAAATTACTTTAAATAAGGAAATTCTGCTATGGAGTCCTGGATAAGGTGTTTGTAAAAAAATTACCCAGTTTCTCATTTCTGAACTCATGTTCTACTTCTAAATATGTGTCTTTTCTTTGGGGTGGATGAAAACCATCCTAATTGTTGGAATTTCATTGAACTTTCTAAGTGAAATACAAAGTATGAAGCTAATAATTAAGCAGAATTACTGCCCAATCATAAGAGCAGAATTTCCCAGTACTCACAGCTAACTCTAATATTTGTCAATCACCAAATATAAATAACTAAAGTCAAATTTATTCTTGTTTAATGTTTAATTATGTGGCTGGAAGACCTAGGAGCCAAAAGAATTTTGGGAAGTCATCACAGATGGGGTGGAAGTATATAAATATAGGAGGCTGGGGAGGATGAAGATTTTAAACCTTTATTTAGAGTTATTTCTATTTATCTCAACATAAATGAAGCTGAAATGCTTCTTGTCAAAGATGGCAAAGTAAACATTCTTCTCACATATTTTATTGCAGATTTTTACCCATAACAGTAGCTACCTGTATTAAAGGAAAAAAGAATGCTAGAAAATTTGTTAATTGAGAATCCCTGTACCACAAAAGTATGAAGCATATGTAAGCATTTTCATAAGATGTAGTCAACAGTTTCTTATGACATGTTCATAAGCTTTTTATTAAAACATTATGAAAACTTTAATCCCCTCCTTTTTTTTTTTTCTTGATTAAGACATCCAAGAGGAATTTTGAAAGGTTTAAGTAAACTTGAAGTTGATTTTAAATGTTGGTTTTACTAGAGAAATATTTGAGGTGACATTTTAATGCAATAGAAATTTTTTGCTCTCTATATTTTAATGGATTTTTATGATATTTTGTTTTCTTTTCAGAGTAAAGCCAGTCCCAGCTGAAGGAATTAAATCAAACCCTTCTAAGCGACATAGAGACCGACTTAACACAGAGTTGGACCGATTGGCTAGCCTACTGCCTTTTCCACAAGATATAATTAATAAGCTGGACAAACTTTCAGTTCTTAGGCTCAGTGTCAGTTACCTGAGAGCCAAGAGTTTCTTTGATGGTAAGACAGAAGAATTTATTTTTCTACCGTAATCTGTAAAATACTTCTATCAAATATGGCTGTTTCTGTGTTAAAAATTGAAAATATTAGCCATATGTGGGAAAAAAGTTTTATATTTCTTGCTGCATAATAAAACTTAAGTGGCAAAGCCAAGTTTATAATGGTTCTTAAAATCAGTTTTCCAGTTTCATTCATCAAAACATGCAGCCACTTAAATGTGGTGTCTTTTGTTTTTAATTATATATTTGGAAGTTAGGCTCATCTGCCTATAAATCAGTATGTTGAATTACAGTTTCCTTTATCCTTCCATATCAAAATTGTAAAGTATCTTTCTCTCTTTATTGGGGGGCTGGGAGGGAGAAAGAAAAAAATATGTTAATTACTATGATACATTATTGATTGATTTCTTTCCACATGTTTTTATAGGTATGTCATTTCATTTAGCCTTTCAAAAATATGTACATTTCTAGTCCTTTATATTAACTGTATGTTTACTCCAGGAAAATGTAATTAAAACATTTTTTTCTTGGAAAGAGCACTGCATATTGGAATCAATAGAACTGGATTTCATCCTCTTTGGTGGCATTGACAAACTATTTGACTTGAACCAAACATTTAGTATCTTTGTACCTCAATTTAGTCAGCTGTAAAGTTAAGGATTTGAGCGCACATATTTGTCGTCTTTTATTTATATAGTATTTCAGAATCATAAAATATTTTAAATGGAAGTTTTTGTTTGAAAATTGTTTTTCATGTTAAATGATTCCTTGATTCTTCTTTTATCAATTTATAGGTCAGAAATAGATATTTCCAGGGAAATACTCAGTCTTTTAAAAATGTCAGGTTATTTTACAAATCATAGTAAAGAAATGAATGATAAAAATCTTAGTGGCTTGTCATCTGTTCTTTGCAAACTTGAAGGTGCTTATGAATCACACAGAATCTTATTAAGATGCACATTCTTAATCAGTAGGTTTAGGTGTAACCAGAGATTTTCTCTTTCTAATAAGCTCTCAGATGATGCTGATACTACTCATCTAGTCACTCGGAAGTACATGGATAACACATTTACAGTTACCTGAAATTTGTAATCTGTGTTTAGAATATTTACAAACAGTTCTTTCCCTTTAGGTTTATGTTTAGATGGTTTGATATGTTTAGTCTGACCATCATTGTATTTGTTTGCTTGCTTTTATGTTCATTTGGGGCAAAGTTTATATAGTTTAATGTTCTACATATATTACATCAGTATGCAATGATTTGAGGATAGTAATTTCAAGGAAGATTGTATTTTTAAAGGTTGAATAGTAGACACTTAAATTTTCTCTAATCTATTTTTAAAGTCTTTGAATTTTCAATTTTCATCAGTACTAAACCCTTCATCTTGGAGATGAGTTAGGCACAGTTCAGTGGTGTGTGTATATGTGTGTGTGTGTGTGTGTGTGATTAGTTATATAGTCATTTTGTGATAGATCTGCAACTGGAACCTGGGTTTCTGGATTCCTGATATTGTTTTTCCTCACCGTATCTCAATTACTGCTCTTTTCTGGGAACCCTTAGAAAGCAGAGCCCTGAGACTAGATCAGTGGTTCTCAAAGTGTGGTCCCCAGACAAACAACATTAGCTTCACCTGAGAACTTGTTAGAAATACCAATCCTTGGTCCCTACCCCATACTCGTGCAATTATAAAGTCTGGTGGTAGGATTAGGTGCACGTTGAAGTTTGAGAACCACTGCTGTAACCAAGGCCACTCTTAGCTTCATGGCATGTTGTCCTGATCCTCAGGAGCCTTATTCACATGCTCTGGTGGTGGATTCCATGACATATAAGATGAGATCTCTTCCTGTGGACAGTTTACATCTAGAAGCCAGGGAAGCATTATTCCCTAACTCTGGTAAATATTTATTGACTTGAGTCATTCTGCCTTTCCATTTCCTGCTTCTTTGTCCTGGGAAATCAAACTATATATGTTTGAAAGTAGGAAAAAATGTATAAATTGTCCTCTCTTTAGAAGTAGTAGAATAGAACTGAAGCTGCTTGGGGAGCATTGCCATGAGTAATAACTGTAATTACTGCCTTCTAAGCAGAAATACATACATACATACATACAAATGTACATACACACACGTACTATCTGCATATTTAATGCAGATTTTTAATACATACTTACATGTATTAAATTACATTTTTCATGATTAGATGTTGTGTGTCCCATTGTTCAATACTTCAAATAAAAGAGTATACAAAGTCTACCTTATAAAGAATGTCATAGTTTAGCATAACTCGTCATGGAGTTTATACTAGTTAAAACATTTTTTTCTCAGCTCATCATGAGTGAATTTATGTCTTTTTTTATTCTAACCCAGTATTTTTGACCATTTGCGTTTTCCTTTCCTCAATTATATTATCTTTAATTTTAGATCCTTAATACATTACTGTTTTATAAACTTCAGCATGCATAAGACTTATATGGAAAGCTTGTTAAAATGCATATTCCAGGGCATAACCATATATGCTGATTTAGTAGGTTCTATGTAGAACCTGGGAATCTGTATTCTAACAGCAAGCTAGATGAGTCTGAGGCAGTAATTTAACTTGGTTTTGATTATGCCATAAATTATTTAAAGAAGATTGTTTTCTTTGCCTTTCAGGAAAAATCCAAATGTACAAAATTTTAGGAAGACTATAGGTGTGTTTGCTTGGGTTTTAGTAGAGTACATGTACCTTTTGCTTTCTCGGTTGTTCAGTACAGGAACATAATCAGTGTTCTGGGAAATAATCGGTGGTCTGGGAAGTCAGTGCAACAATTTGAGGGCACAGAAAATCAAATTTTTAAGGTTATTCTTATGATCTAAATAATTACTAGATGAGAAAGAGGAGCCATGGAGCGTGCTGACAGTGATGACGGTTTTTGTGTGCAGTTAAAACCACTCTCCCACTATTAGGGAAACAGTATAGTGAAGTGAAGGGAAGCTCTAAGTGAATAACAGGATGCAAACAGGGGGTGTGTGAATTCCTGCGGAAAGAACAATATAAACGAGTAATCATACAATCTTGTTAGAAAGGAAACTCAAGTTTTACTGTAACAATGGATATTTTTCCAAGAAAATACATCTATTCATTGCAAGTTTAAATAATCTAATTTGGATGGATCTTCTTAAACTTTGGAGTCATGAATACACTCCTAGAAAAGCAGCACTAGTTTTTTAAGTACAATGTAAATGAACAGTATGTTTCCATTTCTTATTAATCAAAACATTAAAAAATATAAATGAACAGGACTTAGTCTTTAGTTAGTAAAGATAGAAGCAGTTTCTTTGACACTATTAAATTGAAGTTATTTTATAAAAACTTGTGTACTTTAAGATTTTGCTTTGTTTTAAACCTTGTTCAGTTTCAGGGTATACAAAGAAGAAGGAAAGGAATTTCTGCCCTCTAATAGCTCAAGGTCTAGTGAGGGAGACAGACTCATAAACTGACAAATCCAGGATGCAGAATCCTTTAATAAAAGTACCTATTAAATGTTTTTAATACAACATTTAATGAGAAGTTTCAGAGGAGTAGGAAGATTAACAGTTTTGTTATTAATTTCGATTTCAACTGAAAATATAATTGAGGAATTTTGTGTGAATTCTTGATCACAACTTGGAAACCTTTTAGCTGTAGAATGTTATGGATAATAAAGCCCAGAGAATTGTTTTCCATTTTATACTATGTTCATGCTACAGATGAAGTGATCATTATAAAAATCGTAGTTTTCATAATAAAACGTTTTATTTTTCGTTGTTGCTATTTGTGCCAAATTTTGCTATTTTTCTCACTAGGATAAAAGCGCCTTGAGAAAAATTTTAATTACTGCTATGTATATCAAGCACTTAGAACAATGCCTGCCCTATAGTAGGCATTCAATAAATATTTATTGAATTAATTTCACTAACTTATATCTGGAAAACAATATAAAATTCATGTTTAATATTCTAGATTATGTTTAGAAATGTGTTTCTAGGGCTTGGTTTAAGACGTTAGCAATACTTTGCTATTTACAGATAAATCTTTCTGTTAATATCCAATTACTATTATTGGCCTGTCAATTATTTTATTCAGTATCTGCAAATATATAGCTGTTAGAAATTTTTGTTTTATTGAATTACAGAAGTAAGAAATTCTGTTCATGGTCTCTGATTAATTGATTGGATCATACAGTGAAATGTGTAGAACTATTGAAGGACTGAAATGTCAAAGCCATATTCAGCTTTTTTGAGTCGAGTAGTATCAAATGTACTCTTTTTCAATCCTTTCATTACTGCCTTTTAAGTTCTCTAGCCATACTCTTTTCTCCTTTGCCATCCTGTTACATTTATTATCTTGGTCCTGGGCAACTCGTCATTGTCTTCTTTGCTAGGATATAGGAAAATTGTTCAGTTTGTACTTCCCAGCAGTCTGGCAATCTTTTTATGTATTTTATTTTTGTCAGTGTAGGTGGGATGTATAAATAGGACTCTGGATTTAAAAAAATCACTGACTTTGTAAATAATTCAAAGTAAGGTGATATTTTATTTTTGATATTCTGCAATATAGACACATTTTTACACATGTCAGGAGTAATAACAATATACTATACTATATTAGTAGCAATAATATTTAATTGTGTCTCTTAATGCCAGGATTAAGCAGTGAACGTTGAACTTCTTGACTAATCTGACCAATGTGGTGATGTTTTATTCTTAGTAAGAATACTTTTAAGCATATAATATGAATTAGATGTCCATATCAACTTTTGAAATACCGTCACCTAACTTTTGTGTTGAAATTACTCTGGTTTTTGACAGCAATCCCCAAAATTAAAAACTTGGGAATAACTAATCCATTTTTTCCATTTAGTCACAAATATATAATGGGGGGGAGCAAGATAGAAAAGCGTTTTCTGGGAGACAGTATCAGGTTTCATATAGCATGCAGCATTTATTAATTAAATAAAACATCACCGTAAGTACTGCACCATTTAAAAATAATCATTAACTATGAACTCTTTTGCATCCTCCATCATTATATCCCAAGTCATGGGTTATTCCTTATGACATCTTTATAATTAAGATGTATAAATTTAATTTTTGGACAGGAGGAATTGGAAGCAAGGAAAAGATCATTTTGTCTAGGTTACCAGTCTGACTGAACTGAGTGTGAGGGTCTGAGTTCTTAATTCCAAAATCCTGCATTTGAAACTGTCATAGGGAATAGTAGGGAATAGTTTTTGAACCCGGGACCTCATATATGGGAAGCCAGTGCTCAACCACTGAGCTGTATCAGCTCCCTCTGGCTATTTTAAAACTAGATAATGTAGGGGGAAATCTGAATCTTGAATCACTATACATGCTTAAAATAATCACTCTTTTATTAGATGAAATATTGTTTACATATTGGCATAATTTAAATCCAATAAATCTAAAAATGCTGTGAGAGGAAGGGATGACAATAGTTAACATTTTGGGCTAATCTAACATTTACTTGATCTCTCATGGTTTATCATGGAACTTTGTTGACTTTATTTTAAATTAAAAATTCTATGTGTTCTTTTCTTGGTCTTTTGCAAATGTTTTAATAGTTTGTCCCCAGTTCATCAGGTTTTTCAAGAGTGAGCTTTTGTGTTTATTCATCTTCAGATGTGCATTTCACTAGATTTCAATCCTCTTTTGGTATCTGTTAACCAGAACACTCATTACTCTTAAAAGAAATGTGTGTGTATATTTTCCAAGAATTAGCTTGAACAAGCAGTAAGATTAATAAGAAAGGCCTTTTAAGGATTGATGTTTTATAAAGCTTGATGGATGTGTATGTTTGCTTTTACATTCCTGAGAAGTTTGGAACTGGTTTCATTTGCTTTGTTATCATTTTCAAATTACTACATGTCAAATATTTACAAAAGTTTCAGATCTCAACTTCCAGTATCATTAGATTCAATGATAGATTTAATATTTTATACTATAGTTTTTTAATAGGACACTTTCATCTCTGAGTGTTTCTGTTTGCTTTAAGTGTTTTCAGAAATATTGTGACAAATGTCCATCAGAAATTCAAGGTGAACTTCAGCTTATTGCAGCATTTATTATATATTTTGATTCTTTTCTGTCTCTTAAATGTATTGATTTAATGGGTTTTCTCTTTGATCATTACCTAGAGTTACATGGTTATACTATCTTTGATTGTTTGGCCATGAACAGGTCCAGTTATCACTTCATACCTTTAGCATTTTTTTTTTTTTTTTTTTTGTAAGGAGGATTACCACTGAAGTAATATTAAAACCAACCAACTTTCAGCATCCTATTTTAAATTTTCAAGTATAGACTTATAAATGTCTGTAGTTAAATCTTGTTTTTTTCTTTTGTCAGACTTTATGTTCTGGTTAATTCAAATATATAACGCTTTCATGTTATAGTGTTTAGAACTGTATATTCATGTATGGTGCAAAATGAATCACTTAAACAGTGTCATTACCATTAATCATTTTTATTAAGTAATCATATTTATGTATTACTTTCAAGTCTTGCTGTTACAGCTTTTTTACTTTTTTTGATTAATCAGTCCTTTAATCAGTAGCTCAAACTAATTTATTTGCTCAATCTGGAGATTTTGATTTTGGAGTCTTTTATAGATAAGATAATATGTTAAACCATGGGAATGAGTAAAATATTCCAGAGGGGAAGTATCTACAGTAAGAGGGAAAACATCAAAGATGGGATATTAAGGTACTTTTAAGGATGGGCAGAGGTGGAGGAAAGCAAATATGTGGTGTCTGAAGCTATACTAAGGTGATAATGAGTTTCAGTTAAAGATGCCTTTATTTGGTATTTCACGTTCTTAAATTGGAAGGCCAGATAGGAAATTGTACGTGAAATTGCAAACTGAAATGAAATTAAAGTCCATACAGAAAAAAAATAATCCTGAAGAAGGTAATTTCTGGTACTTGTCCATAGAAACCATAAAGTCTCTCAGGTGTTAGCAGTGGGTGGCTAAAATGGAGACAGTTGTCCAACTGGTTGACTTAATGAACCTAAAATTGCCTGTAAGTATCATAGTTTCCTTTTTTACAGCTAGCCTGGAATTTACCCACAAAAGGGTTACCTATTGTCAGTTTTACAGAATTTTCTATTGCCAATTGGATTCTTGATAGTGTCTAGCTACAGGCTTAATTTCTGTGATATACAGGCAACATTCCCACTCTTTATCTCAGCATGGTAAAGGGAGGTTGTGTCTTGAATTGAAAGCACTGGCAGTCAAGAAACATGGTTGGTTGATAGGATAACTAATCTTGTGGCCTTTAACTCACTGTTCCATAGAGTTTCATCTTCTCAACATGGACTGTAATAATGTGTACTTATCCTAATATTTTAGGTTGGTCATGGGTTAAAACTGATAAAAGATCTGTGAAATATATTTTATAATTAAAATTGTTATATAAACTATTATTTCTGGCAGAACACAGGCATTTTACTTGTTTTAATTGAGAACTTTGTGGTTGTTATTGTTAAATATGCATAGGGGCCCTTAGAGACCTGGCATTAATATCACCTGAGATTCCTTTTGCTGAATTAATTTTGTATTTTGTTTAGAAAGCTAATAAGCCCTTTCCAGCCTTTTGGTATATAATATCTAATAATTTACTTCCCCATATTGTTTTCTTTTATCAGAAATGATACACATTCAGGACTAGGCATTTGAACAGGTAAAAGTGGCGTAGCTTGCTTTTCTGAAAATATAAATTATGGACCCTGTGCTACTGTCTGTATTTGTATACATATAGAATTTTTCAGTATTGCCCTATGTTTCAGTCTAAAATTAGTTTGTTTTCTCCTTTAGAAAATTGTGATTGGAGTATTTTCAGAAGGCATCATTCTAATAAATATACTTATTAAGCATTGAAATGATAATTTAGAAAATATGAGCGAATTACATGCAGAACATTTGTAAGTTTCTCCCCAGATCCTGGTGTTCTCAAACTGTGGCACCTCGTCCTCAGCATCACCTGGGATCTTTGAACAACACAAACTATGGAGCTGCCTCTATATTTTGTGTATCAACTGAATCAGAAATTCTGAATGGTGGGACAGAGCAGTGTGTTCTAATAAACCTGCCAGGTGATTCTGGTGTCTGCTAAAGTTTGAGAACCATTTCTTTAATTAATTAGTTGAACAGTGCTACTCAAAGTACAATTTGAATTTCTTATAGATGCCTGAAGCATAAATGGCTTCAATTTCCCCACTGAAAAGGTAAATTAACTGCTCTTTCTGCTTCCACTAATTCAGAGATTTAATGCATTGTTACAGTGGAATTGCATATAACTAAAGGTGTAGCTGTGAGAATGTTAAGTAACATCTTTGGAAGTCAGTTTCTGTGTAATTGAGGGTTGGAATAGGTGTGACTTTTAAGGGCTTTTTCACCTTCAAAATGATGGATTTTAGGTTTGCTAAAAAGACAGTAACTGCCAGTTACCCTACAATCATAAAGATACAACTACTAGCATTAATATTTTTGAAAAACTTAATTTACTTTTATTCTGCCTAAGTCAGTAGAAATATGTATGCAGGAAAAAAAAGATTGTGACTATCATCAGAAGGTACTGAACTATGTAGACCTAATATATTGTTTCCTGCAAATTTAGAGGTTACCATAGTTTTCTTTTTTCCCCCGTTTCTTCCTACCGTCCCTGAAAAGGAGAATGCTTTATTTACTAATTAAAACTTCATGTATTAAAGTGAAAAATGTATTTTTGTCCCAAGTATATACCTCTATTTAAGTATATTTAAAATATTTTTGAAAGTTATTTGTAAATATTTGCACTAGACTAAACTGGGATATTTTCCTTATACTTAAGAAATACGGTATTACTTAACCCTAGAAATCAGAAAATTTATGAAAGGTTATGTGTTTGTGGTTGTTTGAATTTTATAATTGATAACTTTGCTCTCTTTTATGCTTATGTCAGTGTGGGAATGGAATTTAACTCTTCCTGCAAAGAGAGAATGAGATACTTTAATTTATTTACAGAGAACTCTTTTTCATCTTTTGAAATTGAAATAAGGCCAGGAAACAAGCAGAACAGTATCAACAAAACTTAACATCTTTGCCATTCTATTTATTAAGACAAGGTAACTGAATGATTTAGATATGTTATGTGAGACTTGGTTTTGTTTTTTTCTTAACAGATCGATTTTATTGATACATATTAATAAAGCATACAGTTCATCCAAAGCATAAAATCAGTAGTATTTTATATAATCACATAGTTATACATTCATCACCTCAATCCTCGTTAGAGCATTTTCATTATTTCGATAATAATAACAAAAAAAAAAGAAACTCCTTCACCCCTCGATCCTTCTATGCTTCCCGTGCTATACAAAGCTGCTATTTCTGGCTATTCTTGCACATTTATTTCTTTATTAAGCAGTTTTATTGAGATATATTCATATTCCTATGAACAAAAGATTTTAGAACAATTTTATTACTCCAAAGAAGAAAAACTCCATACCCTTAGCAGTCCTTCCCCAGCCCTACATAACCACTAATCTAACTTCATATTTGTAAGTTGATTTATATTTACATTTTATACAAAAGGAATCATACCATATGTAGTACTTTGTGTCTAGTTTCTTTCACTTAGCATAATGTGTTGTTGTTGTTGTTTTTTTTTGTCTGATATTAACATCTTGTAGTGTTAACATACATTTGTTCAGTTTCAAAGAAAAACAGTCATATGCAATTTTATCCATATTCATACTTCACATGTGGTTTTACTATCCTATTCAGTTCCATGTTACATTTTCATCTTTCGTTTTAGTAATATACATGACCTTAGATTTTCTCTTTAAACCCCTTTCATACCCACACAATAGAACTGATAGTTACAGACATTATGTTGGGCTTTCACCTTTTCTATTCATTTCCATAGATTAACACACATCCTTTTAACCAATTCTGCACAAGCTAACCCTCAGCTTTGCATTCTCTAGCCTCATTCTATTTTCTAGTGACCCATATTCAAGTTATTAATACCATTAGATTAGACAATATATTTAGTTCATGTTAGTGCAGTCGTACAGTATTTGTCCTTTTGTGTGTGGCTTGCTTCTTCACTCAACATAATGTCCTCCAGGTTCATCCATGTTGTCATATGTGTCACGACTTCATTTCTTCTTATAGCTGCATCATAATTCATCATTATGTGTACACCACTATTTGTTTATCCATTCATTGGTTGATGGACACCTGGGTTGTTTCCATCTTTTGGCAATTGTGAATAATGACGCTATGAACATCAGTGTACAGTTATCTGTTCATATCACTGCTCTCAGTTCTTCTGGGAATATATCAAGTAATGATATTGCTGGGTCCCATGGCAAGTCTTTATTTTTAACTTCCTTAGGAGCTTCCAAACAGACCTCTAGAGTGGCTGTTCCATTTTACATTCCCACCAACAATGAATAAGTGTTCCTATTTCTCTTCACATCCTCTCCAGCACTTGTAGTTCTCTGTCTTTTTAATGGTGGCCATTCTAATAGGTGTGAAATGATATCTCATTGTGGTTTTGATTTGCATTTCCCTAATCCCTAGTGACATTGAACATTTTTTCATGTGTTTTCTCACCATTTGTATTTCAAGTCTTTTGCCCGTTTTTAAATTGGGTCATTTGTCTTTTTATTGTTCAGTTGTAGCATCTCCCTATATATCATGGATGTTAAACCCTTATTGGATATTTGATTTCCAAATATTTTCTCCCATTGAGTTGGCTGCCTTTTCACCCTTTTGACAAAGTCCTTTGAGTGCAAAAGTGTTTAATTTTGCACCTTTATCTATCTTTTGTTCCTCATGCTTTGGGTGTAAGGTCCAAGAAACCACCACCTACCACAAGGTCTTTAAGATTTTTCCCTATATTTTCTTCTGGTAGCTCTGTGGTCCTACTTTTTACATTTGGATCTTTGATCTATTTTGAGTTGATTCCCATATAGGGAATGAGATAGGATTTCTCTTTCGTTCTTTTGGTTATGGATATCCAGTTCTCCAAGCACCATTTGTTGAAGAGACTGTTTTGTCCTGTTAACATGGCTTTGGTAGGTTTGTATGACTTGGTGTTTACAAATTAAAACTGTTAGGCTTTTAAGAGCTACATTGTTATTTTCTCTTCATTGTTAAGATGATATATGCTACTTGACTTGGAATTCTTGTATTATTACACTGTAACTGGTTGTTATTTCAGAATTTAATGCAGTTGGATTGGTGAAGAAAATTTCAGAAGGCAATCAAAGGCATGGATTTGTAAATTTTTTATTTGTGTTTTATCTACTATCATAGTAATCATTGAAAATTTTGACCTGCTCCCATTGGTGAATGCAAGCATGGTTCTATAATCTCTACATCTGTAAGCCTTACATGACCTAGCCTGTGGTTACAGGTGTTATCCTTATCTCTGGCCAGATAGCCCACCTGTATCTTGCTAACAGAATTATATGTAACTAATATGTAAATGGTGAGAAGTACAAACCTATCACTGTTAGAAAAGTAAAATAACTTGGAAGGCTGTGCATTATGGAAAAGGCGCAAATAGCTTTCTTACACACTGATAACCATATACTCTTAGAAGATTTTTTTTTTTAATGAAAACTGTGATATAGTTGATTTGCTGGTGACTTGATGGTTTTCAGCAACTCCATAAGTAAAAGACTTTTTTCTTTGTTTCTCCTCAAAAATCTAATAATTTCCTCAAACCATATCCATTGTATCATCTATTCCAATAGTTTAGTTGATATTTATTTCCTAAGAATAGTAGAAGCCAAGAAACTTTTTAACAATTAAAACATTACCCTTTCTGTTTGGAATATATTAAGTAATTTAGATGTATACAAGTGTGAAACAATTATTTTCTTCACAATGATTTTATACAGTTAAATTTATGTGTACTGCCTATGTGCCAGTTCCTATGTCAGGCTTTTATAGCTTCCATTGGTCAAAACAAAGCAATAGAAGATACATCAAGCCCCACAAAATCTGACTCCATATTTCTCTTAAGTAGAAGATCATTAATTTAGTTACAGATATTCCTTTTCCTTGCATGTATAGATGTTGTAATAACCGTTTTCTTTAGACCTTACTATTTTAAAGGAAGAAAGACAATTTTTTGTTTAACTGTGGTTTTTGGAGAATTATTGTTGCAACTATCTGGAGTATGATAGTCTGATATTTTCATTTACATGCTAGTCATAGTTTTCTTGTTTTTTCATGTAAAAAGAAAAAGGAACACTAACCAAATACGGCATTATTCCCCTAATGAAGCTTCCAAGTAGTGCAGAGTGTATAATAGTCAGGTAATGAGAGCAATTATATATAATACTAAATGATACTAAAACTGATGACATCATCAGTTATTGAGGATGGCTAATATATTTCTTTTAGGATAATAGTGTGAAACAAAAATATGTAAATAAATTTAATATGGAAGGCAACCCTCATCAATCTGTATCAAATCTTAATCTGAACATTCTTCTATAGCAACAATTAGTATTTTCTAAGTTACTAGAATTTTAAGTTGCTTTCATTTATTAGATTATAACTTGTAGCCCTTGATTATTAAGAGAGATTTTTTTTTTTTTTTAGGAGGTACTGGGGATTGAACTCAGGACCTCGTATGTACAAAGCAGGCACTCAACCACTGAGCTACAGCTGCTCCCAACAGAATATTGAGTCACACAATCTAATTCTTTGACATTTTGGGATCTCCATAACTATATTATGTTATAAAATCTGTAAGATTTATTTTTAAGTGAAGGTAAATAAAGTCCTATGTGTGCCCCACAACTTTTTGAAAAATCAAATACACAGGAGGTATCAAACTTCAAAAATCTAAGAATCATTAATATAAAATGAAATTGTTACTTAGCATGTTAAAAAATCAATCATTGAGGTAAATATTATTGTAAAATAAAGCCATATCAATATTAGATAATAATGTCATTTATAATGTCATCTTTTATAAAGCACAAACAACAGTCACAGACTATAAAATATGGAAGATGCATTATGGAAAGATGGAGTAGAAAGTGCCAGGAATCAGACTTTCCACCAGAACAACTATTAAACTGGCAAGAACTGTCTG
This sequence comes from Tolypeutes matacus, assembly GCA_026826555.1. Lineage (NCBI taxonomy): Eukaryota > Metazoa > Chordata > Mammalia > Cingulata > Chlamyphoridae > Tolypeutes > Tolypeutes matacus. The sequence continues at coordinate 4,747,976 of JAKSZT010053769.1, forward strand.
AATCAGCTATTTTGAAACTCTAATAGAACACTGTGCACCAGAAAGGGATGAGTGGGAGAAAGAGGCTGGTAAATCATGGTAAATATTGATGAATTGTGTTTTCCAGGCAGGAGCTACTGTCACCCATTACCCAGCCTCATGGCAGGTATCATGCTTGCTGGTGTCAGGGTGGGATATAAAGACCTAGTTCATCAAGATCGGGCAATATGTGTCAGACTGCTAATCACTGCTTTTTTTGTTATTTGAGAAGTTGCGAGTCTAAAAAACAATCATGTTTACCACACAGGATTCCTGTACATTGCCCCCCACCAGCACCTTATATTGTTGTGACACATTTGTTACAATTGATGAAGGAACATTGTATTAGCCAAAGGGGTGCTGATGCAAAGTACCAGAAATCTGTTGGCTTTTTTAAAGGGTATGTGGGGGTAAAAGCTTACAGTTACAAGGCCTTAAAGAGTCCAACTCAAGGTACCATAAGAGGTCTTTCTCACCAAAGTCTCCTGCCATGTGTTGTGAAGCAAGATGGCAGGCAATCTCTGCCTGGTCTCTCCCTCCTTCTTCCTTTTAAGGCTCCGTGGGTCCAGCATCTTCTGATCTCAGCTGTAGATTGGCGTAAGGCTTGTTTCTTTCTGGGTTTAGCTGCAAACTATCAGGTGAATGGCTCATTTATCTTCCTGGGGCCGCAGGATCAAAGTTCTCTCCTCTGCCATGCCTGTGGAGCTGTCTCTCTTTTCCTGTGTCATCTTCAGTGTGTCTTCTTCAGTGAGTTTCCATTTATATAGCCCACCAAGAGGGCGGGGACTCAACCCTGAGTCACACCCTACTGAAATGGTTGAATCAAAGCCCTAATCTAAACATAATTTAATCAAAGACATCTCAGCTGAATCTAATAGTCAGAGGTTATCACACCCAGAGGAACAGACCAGTTTATAAACATAATTCTTCTCTTTTTTGGGGTTCATAAATCTCAAACCACCACAAACATCATCATAATATTACTGCTATCTATAGTCCATAGCTTAATATGCTGTGTATTTTCCCCACAAACCATCATATAATTATTAATACCATGTATTAGTATTGTATATTTGTTATAGTTCATAAGAGAGCACTCTCATATTTGTACTAATTACAGTCCATCATTCACTATGGGGTTCACTGTGTTATATGGTCCCCTGCCTTGTACAGTCCATCCAAAATGTACCCTCAGTGGCTCACAGTTTCGTCAGAGTTGTGCTGTCATCAGCTCAGTCCATTTCAGAATGTTTTCATTACTCCAAAAGGAAAAATCCCATACCCCTTTATATACCCCCATTATTGACCCTTAGCATTGACTTAGTAACTTCTTTGCCATTGCTGTAAAAATATTACATTACTGTTAACTATAGTCTATACATTACATTAGTTATATTTTTCCATGTATCTCCATATTCTTAATACCTTGTAATAGAGGAACATTCTCAAGTTTGTTCTGTTAACCATAATCATCATCCACCACTGAAATCACTGTGTTGTACCTAGATTATCCTCTAGCTTTCTTTCATTTGATATTAACTTCCCTAGATGACCCATTATACTCACTATAATGTCCATTTCCCCACATTTACAGTCTACCTTATTAAACATTCTATATACATTCAGCATCAGTTCCCACTTGTCAACCCACATTCTATCTCCTAGTAACCTATACTCTAGAGTTTAACTCTGTGAGTTTACTCATCATATTTAGTTCATATTAGTGAGACCATTAAATATTTGTCCTTTTGTGTCTGGCTTATTTCACTCAACATGATGTCCCCAAAATTCATTCATGTTGTCATATGCATCTCAACTTCATTTCTTCTTACAGCTGAAAAGTATTGCATTGTATGTATATACCACATTTTGTTTATTCATTCATTTGTTGATGGACACTTGGATTGTGTCCATCCTTTAGCAAATGTGAATAATGCCGCTATGAACACCAGTCATTGCTTTTACTTCTTCTGAATATATCCCTAGTAGCAGGATTACCAGATCATATGACAGTTCTATATTTAGCTTCTTGAGGAATGATCAAACTGTCCTTCACAGAGACTACAATATTTTATATTCCCACTAACAGTGAAAGAGTGTTCTGAGTTTTCTGCATCCTCTCCAGTACTTGTAGTTTTTTTGTTTGTTTGTTTTTCTTTTATTTTTTAATAATGACTCTTCTGTAAGGGCAAAATGATACTACATTGTAGTTTTGATCTGTATTTATTTCCCTAATATATAAGAGCTAATTCCTAAGAGCCCCTTTTCTTCTTCAATTTATTAATGTGTGTGGCCATTTGAGATTATTTATGAATTCCAAACAGAGAGATTATGTTTGTAAACTGGTCTGTTCCTTTGGGCATGATATCCTTTGATTGTATTAGATTCAGCTGATATGTCTTTTGGTTAAATCATATTAAGATTAGGGCTTTGATTTGACCATGTCAGTAGGATTTAAGCCCCTACCAGTGGGCTATATAAACGGACACTCACAGAAGAAAACACAAGAACTCCATAGACACAGAAGAGAGAGAAATTTGCCACTTTTGATCCTGGAGCCCTGGGGAGAGATGAGCCATTCACCTGATAGTGTGCAGCCCAAGAAAACGGAGCCTTAGGAGGAAGAAAGGAGAGAACAGGCAGAGGTCGCCTGCCATCTTGCTTCAACACGTGCCAATAAATGTTGGTGAGGAAGTAACCATGAGTTAGACTCTTCAGGGTCTTGTAACTTTAAGCTTTTACTCCAAATAAATACCCTTTATAAAAGCCAACAGATTTCTGGTGATTTGCATCAGTATCCCTTTGGCTGACTAATACAGTGTGGTTTATTATACTAATTGGTTTTCTTTTGTTTAACCACCCTTGCATACCAGAGAAAAAACCCACCTGATTGTGGTGTATAATTTTTTGAATGTGCTTTGATTTGGTTTGCAAGTATTTTATTGAGGATTTTTGTATCAATATTCATTAGAGAAATTGAGCTGTAATCTTTTTGCGTAGTATCCTTATCTGGCTTTGGTATTAGGGTGATGTTGGCTTCATTGAATAAGTTTGATAGCATTCCTTCCTGTTCAATTTTTTTGAAGAGCTTGAACAAGATTGGTATTAGATCATATTTGAATGATTGGTAAAATTCACTTGTGAAGCCATTTGGTCCTGGGCTTTTCATCTTTGGGAGGTTTGTGATGATTGTTTGCCTATGATTCTGGTCTGGCCAGAGCCAAGATTCAAACGGGCTCTGGTGGCCAAACATACTGAAGAGAAACCACTCTCCCCCTCTGCTGAACCCTTCCTCTTCCCAGGGAAGAAGATATCTGTTCCTCTCTCTGTTGACTGCTGTGAGCCAAGGGTTTTAACCAGATTGTTTGCATTGAAGGTGGGGGATCGGTGCTGTTCCGAGCAATGGGGACTAGTAACTAACAGTTTTCATTTAGACTTCTTCCTTTTTTTGTCCCTTGCCATCCTGGATGATGCACAGCACTCTCCTGGTCTGCAGATCCCCAAGGCAGCTCCCTCAGCCAGCTTTTTGCCCTGTTTCTGTTGGTTTGGTAAGAGAGTTGAGCCCTGCCTACCTATTCCAATGCCATCTTCCTGGAAGTCCTACATGGAATTTTTCCTGATCACTTTTTTTTTAATTAGCTACTTCAGATTGCTGGGTTACCTGACTCTGAGGGCAGCTGTTGTTCCAACCCATCTCCAGCAAAAGTGGCAGAAGATCCTTAAAGACCCTTCTTCAAATGTATGGAAAACAGTTAAAGGACTGCATTTACTGGACAAGAGCTTCATAGAGCCTTAGTAGAAGCTCCTGGCACCCTTGAGAACCCCTCCCCAGGGCAGTATGGATCCATTCATTCCTCCCTTTACAGATTCCTGGATGACCAGCCTTCTTTGAGCTGGGGAAGCTCCTCTCTAGCTAGCAACACCCCCACCCTCCCCGTATATGTCCCCCTGGCAAAAGCAGTTTGAGACAGTGAAACCCAAATCTATTTGAAAAACACATTGGAGTTGGGGGGACTGGGGCAAAAGGTTACCTGATTTAAGCCCTGCTGTGGAGCACCCAGGAGAGCAAAAAGGTCTGTTTCCTGGACAATAGAGGGGACATTCAAATTCCAGTAAACAGGGGAACTCCTAAAGCCACTAGCAAGTACAAGCCCAGGAAAAGACACAGGCCCAGACAGGAAAGACCCCATACTTTGCATTATCCTTCAGCTGAACTTCCTTGATAGGAAGACTAAATGCTGAAGGTGAGCACTACTTAATGCAAAGCCAGTTTGCAAAGACTGAGAGAAATGTTTTTTCCATTGGTTGGTTTCATTTTGTTAGCTCCTGTCACTCAATAAAATCTCTTATATCACTGTCTTGATAAAACTCAATAAACAGCTCAGGAACTAAATTCCATAGCTAACATTTTCAAATATTAAAATGTACAGTGTACAAAAAAATTACAAGACAAAGAAACAGGAAATGATGGCCTATACAAAGGAAGAGGGAAAAAAATCCAGAAAACATCAAAGGAGAAGACGAGACTGTGGACATACCAGACAAAGACTTTAAACAATGATCTTCAATGTGCTCAAGGAGATGAAAGAAAATATAAAGAACCAAAGGATATCAGGGAAAGAATGTATGAACCATATGAGAATCTCAATAAACGGATAGCTATTTTAAAAATGAATCAAAGGGAGCAGATGCGACTCAAGTTGTAGAGTGCCTGCCTCCCAGATGGGAGGTTCTAGGTTCGGTCCCTGGTACCTCCCAAAAACAAAAACAAGCAAACAAATGAAAAAAAAAAAAAAACAAACAAACAACTCAGCGGGGCTAATGTGTCTCAGTGGTTGAGCTTTGGCTTCCCACATATGAGGTCCCCGGTTCAATCCTGGCCCTGATACCTCAAAAAAGAAAAAAGAAAAAGAAAAAAACAGAACTTATTGGAGTTGAAGACCACAATAACTGAAATGAAAAATTTCTAGGAGAGTTTCAACAGCATATTGGAGCTGATAGAAGAAAGAATCAGTGAACTTGAACAAGGCAATTTAAAATAATGATTCAGGCTGAGGAGCAGAAAGAAAATAGAATTAGAAAAAGTGAAAATAGCCTAAGAGACCTTTGGGACACCATCAGGCATACCAGTTTTCACATTATGGGAATCCAAGAGGGAAAAAGAAAAAATGGAGCAGAATAAATAAAATATAATTTGCAACAAGTACAAAAAAGGTTGGGGCCAGTGGGGTATAGGAACAGTGTATATGTATGCTATTAAAGTTAAGTTGGTATAAAAGCAAAAATGATATTTATATATTTAGGATGCTAAATTTTAAGCCCATTATAACCACAAGGAAAATATATGAAAAACATCCAGAAAGAAATGAGAAGGGACTCAATATGGTACAATAAAAGAAAAGCAAATAAAATGAAAGTAAGCATTAATGGAAGAATTAAGGGTGAAAAAATGAAGGTATAAGACTTGCAAAAATGAAAGAGCAAAATGGCAGAAGTCCTGCATTACCAGTAAAGACATTAAATGTAAATGGATTAAACTCTTCAGTCAAAAGGCAGAGATTGGCAGACTGGATAAACATGACCCAAATATATACTGTTTAAAAGAGACTCACCTTAAATTCAAAGATATAAGCTGGTTGAAAGTGAAAGGATGTAAAAAAAAAGATATACCATGCAAATAAACAAAAAAGTTCTGAGGTAGTTGTACTAATATGAGATAAAAGAGACTTTAAGACAAATACTATTAAGAGGGACAAAAATGGTCATTATATTCTGATAAAGGGACCAATTAAACAAGAAAACATAACAATTATAATCTATATTCACCTAACAGCAAAGCCCCAAAATATATGAAGCAGATAATGACAGATTTGAAGGGACAAAGTGACAGATCTATATTTAACACTAGGAGACTTTAATATACCATTTTCAATAATGGATAAGATATCTAGACAGAAGATGACTAAGGAAAAAGAAGACTTGAACTCTAAACCAACTAGATCTAACACATATATAGAACACTTCAGCGGTATAACACACATTCTTCTCTAGTCACATGTATCATTCTCCAGAATAGACCATATGTTAGGAAACAAAACAGGTCTCAATAAAATAAAAAATACTGAAATCATCCAATTTATCTTCTTTGACCAAAATGGAGTGAAACTAGAAATCAATAACAGAGGGAGAAATGAAAAATCTACAAATATTTGGAAATTAAGCGACATACTCTTGAAGATCTAACGGGCTAAAGAAAAAATCACAAGGGAAATGTGGGGAACAGTTTGCTGAAGAGCACTATCTGCTGGGAAGGCCAGGAAAGCACAGCTTCAGGGAGCCATCAAAGAGAAATTTGGTATCCATCCTGGTTACCTCCCCAGGGCACATTGGAACTAATCCCTTCATAGGTCCCTGGGCCCATTTTGGCTGGGAAATACTGACATGGCAAAGCCCTTTCCAGGGTGACTCTCCTCCCAGAATTTTTCCTCAAGGCAAAAGCAGACAGTAACAAGGAAAGGAGTGTTTAAAATCTATAGAGGCAAAACAAAAATAGAACAGATCAAGATTCCCCTCAGAGAAGGAACAGAGTAAGGGATGCGCTCTCATGGGAATGAAACAAATGCACAAATAGTACAATCTTAAAAATTGTACCACATATCCAGGACAAAAACCAGATGAAGAAGAGCTGAAAAAAATCTGATCAATTAAACATGGGCTGTTTTAAAGGTCTAGAATAAGTTGAACCAGGTGCCAAAGAAGAGCCTTAATACAAAGCCAATCAACAATAAAACCCTACACAAGAGAGAATCTGACCTTCAGAGTAAACTCAACAAGATAATCAGATCCCCAGACATCAGCAAAAAAATTACAAACCATATAAAGAAACAGGAGGATATGGGCCAGTCAAGGGAACAAGTTAAAACTCATAGGAGACACAGAATTTGTAAAAACTAATCAAAGATATTCAAACAAATGCATAGCTCTAGATGCCTACATTAAATAAGAAGAAATGACTAAAATCAAAGCCCTAACTGCACACCTGGAGGAACTAGAAAAAGAACAGTAAACTAATCACAAACCAAGCTGAAGGAAAGAAATAATAAAGATCAGAGCAGAAATAAATGAAATTGAAAATGAAAAAAACAATAGAGTTAGAATTCTTTACTGCAGTTTATCAGCCTCTTCCACTCTTCCTTGGATGCTATACAGTATTCTGGCCTCTGGAACTCCAGAACAGTTGCTTCAGACAGTTCCTGCCCATTTCCTAGCTGTTATGGAGGAAGGACTGAGTCATGGAGCTCCTGACTTCACTATCTTTCCCAAAGCATGCTTTTGGAAGAAGAAATACTTGGCTTGTAGGAAGTAGTGGAAATCTGGGCTTATATGTTTAAGAAAGCAATGTATCATTTTAGGAAGCATGGATATAGTTAAATCATGTGGAAATGAGTCAAATCTGCCTGGACTATCACAATTTTATTATGCTATAATATATTTACACTCTAAATTCCATCATTCCCTTAAATTGGTATTGAATGATTTCTTCATAGATCTTTCAATGAGAAATAAAGTATTTTGATTGTTTAATATTCTATCTTATGCTCAAAGACAGATGCTTACACTTTGGGAGTTGTATATTCAAGAGATGGGGATGATTTTAACCAAGGTCTATTGTAGGAGATGCTTCACAAGTATCAGTTAGCTGGAAACTTATTTTCAGATGGGTAATTTTGTTTCTGTAAACTGTATTATATTTAACTCTGTTGTGTAATGTTTCTAGTGGTCTGTGCATATGATTATGCATATAATTTGTAAAACAATTCACAGCTTTAAGTACTTTCATAGCTATGTCATATAGTCATCATAGCACTCTTATTAAATATTCCTTAAAACTACCAGTATATAGAGATAGCACTCAGTAAGCCCTTGGTGCGCACTTTTATGTAAGCTTTCCATAATTGTTTGAGGGTGTGTAAACTCAGTGTATTCCTCATTATGTCCATCATTGACTGTTAGGGATAAATTCTAGGCATTGCCCATATTACCCTGCATGTTATTTTAGCAATTTTCATAAGAACTTGTCTCAAAAGTATCATTGTCCTCATTGTATAGATAAGGAAGCTAAAGGTCAAAGGTGGTTGGCATAGTGAGAGACGTCTAGGAGGTAGTTAATAATGGCTCACATTCTTTTTTTTTTTTGCTTTACACACATCTCAATTTATTCAAACAAGAATTTTAAAAAACAGGTCACGTGTCTATGTTTCCTCTCCATGTCTGTAAAATGAAGGGCTTTTTCTGGTTGATTTTCATAACCAGTTTTTCAAAATTAACCTCATGGTATGAACCCTCAGGAAGCAACTTCACAGCCAATTGGCCTCTCAAAAGACAGCGATGCCTCACTGTTGGCAGAAAAAGATCTAATGTGAATAATAGCTCACATTCTGAGGTCAGATTGCCTGGGTTTTTAATTGAGGCTCTACCACTTAAAGTTGCATGACCTTGGGAAAGTTTGTTGACCTCCCTAAGTCTTAGTTTCCTAATCTATTAAAAGGACAATAATGCTAGTCTCAGAGGTCTATTGTGAAGATTAAGTAAGGTATCATACGTGGAAAGTGCTTGACAGTACAGTGTGTGCTCAGCTAGTAGCATATATTATTACAAAATAGTTTATTCAGGATCACTCAGATGGTAGGAGGTAGTGCTTGTGACAGTATCTAGTGTCACTTTTTTACTCAGTCTCTTAAAGTTCTTTCTATTCAAGGCAAGCAATGTATACATTAACCTTAGTAGTACTAATTAAAATAGCTTCTAGTAATTTTAAGAATGAGATAGAGATTGTAGGTATAAGATTAAGAAATAGAGGAAAACCTTCTTGGAAAGGTAAAGATCGCAAAAGGTCATATTAGTATTTTTTTCAGGTGAGAATGGGAAGGGAGTGAACCCTTCCTGGATTCATCCTTGTAGGATATTTACTTAAATCTTTTACTGATGATTAACCTTAGTCCTAAACAGGAGAACAGAAATATTGCAGTTTATTTTTGATAGAACCCTCCAGTGATCATTTCCCAAAAAGCCCTTGCCATTTTTCCTACTTAGGCAATACTTATGTATATTAAATATTGACCTTCCAAAATTTAGTGTTATAAGCATGATTGTTTATAGAGAATTTGTGGTTTTTAATTCTTTCTATCCTTCAAATTTCCAAAATACTTTAACTAAATCCCAGCTTAGTAGTTCATTGTTTTTGACATTCTTTTCTTGTCCTTTATCTCCATAGCTTATATGCCCTATTTAAATGCAGGGTCTGTCTCCTGTCTAATTACATTGACAAATACCCCTAATACAAGCCCAGGAACAAATCCTAAATTACTCTGAGATCAATGTTCCCTTTCATTTCTTATTCAACTTTACAGTAGTCAAGCAGTAACTAATTAGAATGGACATCAATCCCCTTGATTAAAAATTTATTTTAAAATATCTCTAATATGATAAATTGGCTATTTTAAATTGATCATTATTATTATCTACCTGTAGATTATCCATTTTTAGGCTTACTTTGCTTTTTTCATAATGTAAGGATTTTAGTTTTTTGTTTTAACAGCAAGTTGTATTGATATTTGGAATAGCTCTTAAATTGTGCTTCATATTAGAGCTTTTGGAAAAGTAGCAAGAAAAAAAAGTGGTATAATTAACTCTGACATTGTCGGACTTTAGTGTTTTCCAGCAGGAAAGCAACAACAAAAAATTTAGAAAATAGAAAGGGAGAAAAGGCCATTCTCTCTTCTTTCAACAAGAAAAGCTTAAGCATTTCCTTTGGTCTTGATTACAACTATTAGATCAATTAATTAAGCTCCAACTATTTTTTGGCGTAAGGAAGTCTCTTCTCTGGCCTTCTGAAATTGTTATATTTAGAGGCCAAGCTTTTGGCCACTTCTTTCAAAGTGATATGTCTCCATTTCTGCAAAGGCAAAAACTTGACGTAAAATTCTGGTGTGTGACACATTCTGAATTTCACTTCTCTACATTGGAGAAAGCCCTGATGATTTACTAGCAAATATACTGCAAACATTAAAAAGTTTTATATGTAATGCTTTGTTCAAACTGAGAGAATATCTGGTTATTAGTAAATCTTCAGTTTTTCACTGAGCCAGATTATCTTTGGCACAAAAATATCTAGTGAAATATGAAATCTTAAAAGGAACTCCAAAATCAATTTGTTTAATGCTTGCTCTTATTTAAATATCATAGGTAACAAGTGATCAGAATAATAGAAATATTTTGCAATAATATCTGAAAGGATTAGACTTTCATAGCAAGGCAATCCATGAGCTCTAAGAAATACGTCTAATAATATTGCTACCATTTTATGAACTATTGAGCTGCTATGTGTCAGGAACTTCATGTTTTTTTCTTTTTTTAGGAGGTACCAGGGATTGAACCTGGGACCTCATACATACAAAGCAGTTGTTCAACCACTAAGCTACACCCACTCCCCACATGTATTTTTATTATTCTCCACAACACAACCATGCAGGATAGCCTTTTTTTCCCCTAAATCATCACTTCACATATTAGGAAACAGACTCAAATAGCTCATACATTTAGTAAATGACAGAGCTGAGATTTGTACTGAAGTCTGTCAAATGACAAGAACTATATAATTTTAAATGAGATATTATTTGTTAATACTTTACAAAATGCCAAATAAATGAGAGCTGTTCGTATTTTTTTTTCCATTCAACTCTACTGTGTCCTGGTCTGTGTCTGTCTGTATATTATGTTATAGCATGCTACCTACAATACTAAGCATAAAAGCTAATAGAGAGAAGCATCCCACTATCCCATCAAACTTTTCTTCATATATACAGTGCACAAGGAGTTAGAAGATATGACGGAGAGGCCACCTTGCAAGAAAATGAGTAAACATAAAATGGAATGTGCAAATTCTTTTTTTTTTTTTTTTTTTTAAGACAACTTTAAAACACTTAAATGGGACTAAAAAAAGAAAGAAAGAAGAAAAAAAAAGACTTGAACAAGTGGAAAGACATGTGTTTTTGGATAGGACGATTCAATGCTGTAAAGATATCTATTCTCTCTGAGTTGATTCATAAATTTAATATGTTCCTAATAAAAAAAAATATTAACATTTTCACCCAAAACTAGACAAGAGGATTCTAAACCTATTGTAAATGTATCTATTAATAAGACATATGGTTGGTAATCTTTCTCCACTCCTTGCCCCCTGCTTATTCTCAAAAATGAGTAGCTAGTAATGGGAGGAGTGTTTATGGCAGCATCATGCAATTCTTTGAAACTCTTAAGTTATATGGTAAAACTCACATAGTGAACTCATCAAAAATTATTTTTAACAAGCTGTCAGTTGACAACTTGATTAGGTCCTTCTTCAGTCTGGTTATTAGCATAGAATTGGAATCACCCATTTGGCAAATGGATTATTTACCTAGTCATTATAGTACAAGTTGATATCAATATTTCAAATTGTCTCTTTGTTTGATATATGGAGGCTTTTCATTATAACCCTTTAGAATTGCTTATTTTTAAAACTACTTGCTATATGATTTTTTTTTCTCTTTTCTTCTACAGTTGCATTAAAATCCTCCCCAACTGACAGAAATGGAGGCCAAGATAGCTGCCAAACAAAATTGAAAAATGGCCTGAACTTGGAAGAAGGAGAATTCTTCTTACAGGTAAATTTTAGTAAATATAGTTCCTATAAGGAGAGAAATATATTTGACTACATCATATTTTTTCCTATTCCCAATTTCCATTTCAGAATTCCATTTCCTCCTATCATTGGTTATGTCTGTTAATGATCTTGTTTTTTTCTTATATTACTTTGTTTCTTTAATTAATCTTTAGTAATGCATTTTTATTTTAGAAAATTTGAAGAATTTGAAAAAGTACAAAGACTAATTGCATACTTTCTTTGTTCATCATTTAAGACCCATAGTCTTTTTTATTACAGAGTTACTTGTGTTTGAATCCTGAACTACTTACTTCTGACAAAGGGAAGTGTTTCATTTGGATCTCTCATATTGGGATTATGTAATTGCAAGTAGAAAATTAATCAATTTTTAAATTATCCCCAGTTTATTTAGGATTCACCCAGTATTTCAAACAATATTTATCCAAACTGCAATAGTGGTACAACACTAGTAAGTGAAAAAATATAATTTTATGAAGTAGATTAATTAAAGATCTGGTTATCGTTTCAAAAAGCAAGAACTCCTAGATTATTTTATAGGTTCTCATTTAAGGCATTGGTGATATATATATACATGTTTTCAGTATTATAGCTCCATTAAAGTAGATTATAACTTCATTTATTTAACAGCTTGAGTAGTTTTTAACCTGAATTATATTTTTGTTGAATGTTATCTATAACATACACTTCATTTTAGCAGTTTTATGTGATTTATCAACATACTGTAGATTTTCTCTCAACAATTAAGCCCTATTTTTTGTTTTACAACTTAGAAAACTTGTAGTAGATTTGTCTGTAATAGCATTTTAGATTATTTTTAATTCATTTTATTTATTTTGAAACTGATACTATACTTCATTTTTAGAATTCTCAGGTATTTATTTTGTTGAAAAAATATAGAATGCAGATTGTGTTACAATCTGTGCTGTCACCATTATGTGATCATTTCAGGACGACCAGATTTACAATGTGATAGCAACTGCCCATGCAGTGAAATAACTGAGTGGAATAAGTTAGTTTGCCATTTTAACAAAAAGAAGCCGTAAGTTTTAATAACTCCATGAATTTATTCAGTAAATGCTTAAGTGTAGCCAAATTCATAGCATTCTTATTGCCCCTAATTTTTATAATAATTCCTATAATCATGTTCAAATGCCTGATAGTGAAGATTCTCTTACTTCCATTATGTTAAACAAATTGAATATATTCATGCACGAGTCTTCCCCCCACCCTTGGCTGAGGATATTTATGCATATATTAGCTTCCTATTCAGGTCATAGGAAAACTTTCCTATAATTGTTGCTTATTGTGATTAAGCACACATCTTGGGTTATGTTCAAAGATGATAAGGAAATCTCTTTCTTCAAGTGGAAATAAACAAAAATGGACTGATTGATGCAACACTTGGTAAATTAGTTTAAATTATGGGCCATAGTTATTTATATTTTTCTTTAGAATGTTCATTAAGCAAATAGTAAACATATCCTATGTCAAGCACACAGATAATAATACATATGCAAAACTAGTGTTCTGTTTTTGTTAAATTATCTGAAAATTGGAAACGTTTAGGTAATTAAAATAAATGAGTTATTATGAATTATTTCTCTTACTATCTGTAGATTATTCTCCAGTGGAAAACTGTATGATTTGCTTAGGACTATGCTTGTCTGTTATCTCTTTATGAAACAGATTTCATGATATGTATTTCATGATACACAGTTTCCGTAATGTCTTCGTTTATGCTTTCAACATGCAGCTATTAAGCAGCTACCACTGAAATGTGGTGGTTAAGGATATTTCTGGAGGTGCATATACCATATGCCTTAACAGCTTTTGATGAGAAAGCTTTTTCTTTGGTTTTAATAAAGGAGGCACATAAAGAAAAAATTTTAAAATATTTTAGCAAAAAGAATATTTTACTTTCTGGATTAGCTTAAATTTATAGTTATTTTAAAGGAATAAACATTGAATGATTAAAAAACTTGTATCTTTTCATTATCTACTATTTACTTAAGATGTTTATTTTCATTTTTAAGCATGTTCTATTTGGTGCTGTTTAATATTGTGCTTATTGCAATGCTGCAGCTTTGTGGTAACAACAGTTGAAATTATAAATAACAGTATCAATTGCAGTTAACTTATATTAAATACTATGTGAACCTCAACATGATTTTAATATAGGTCAGGCAAATATGTAACTAAGACTAAAGAATGATAGTCTCTTTTTATTAATATATAGTTGCCATATTAATTTCTTCTGTTAATTTACTAAGATAATTCAATATAAGTAATAACCTTCTTCCCCATGGTATGTAAGGCTATTTGACATATATAAAACGTTGGTATATATCTATTCTTTTTAGCTTTTGATCTTATTTCTGACAATTAGACATTGTACTTTAACTTATCCTTGTGTATTCTGGCATGTACCAATTAGTTTTTGGAATGAACTAAATTTGTTTCATTGTTTAAGAAAGCATGATGCTCTACAAAATAATACCCAGATGTGATCAATAGAAATATTATTCTCTAGAAAGAAAATATTTTCAGGATGAAAAAAAATGCAGTGATGGGCATACACTGTTACAACTAAAATTTAAGCATGTTCTATTTTGGTGGTGTTAAATAATCATTAAGTATGTAAGTTCCTGGTAGGTGCCATCACCATTTTTAGTCCCAGGGAAATTACTAGTGAAGTATATGGTATACTCTGTAATCAAGGACTTTAGAGTCCCGTTGGGATTGAATAATTGGAGCCATGAAACAGTTGGCGATTACTAACATGTAAAGGCAGCATATCATGATCGTTTAAGTCAGGGGTTCGTAACCTTTTTTGTTCCACAGACCCCTTTGCCAGTCGGATGAAAATCACGGACCCCTTCTCAGAATGTAGTGGCGGATAGTTTTATGACTGTCAACATTGGTATATCTTTAAATTAAATTTTAGGATTATTCAAAATTACATTTTACAACTTTACCATAATTTCAATACCTGATAACTTAACACGGTTCAACATCTGTTCAAATGATCATTTTTGACATTTAGAAATTCGAGTTTTCCCATGGCATCATAAAGTCATCTCTGCCATCCTTACCAACTTTCTGCAGGCAGTTATCCACTGCACTCAGAGCATGCTACATCAAAATAAAAATCACACTAAGTCCACACTATATTGTGTATTATTTAATAAACGTATCACACTTACACCAACATTTCCCCACAAGAATAATGTTTTTAAATGCATAAAATAAAATTACAAAGGAAATCAGTTATATATATTGAAATACAGTTACTAAAATAAAAAAACATATGATGTAATACTATACTTATGTGCTTCTTTCTTAACATATTAAATAATAATCCAATACATCAAAAATATAGGAAGATTAAAGTTAAATTTTATTTTTTAAATATGAAATGAATACCACTCTAATTTATTGCATACATTCATAAGTGAAGGAAATGTTAGATTTCAGTTAGAGGTCAGAGAAAATGATGATAATAAGTTGATTTTTTTCAATTCAAGCTCACAGAACCCCTGAAAACTATCCACGGACTCCTTGGGCATCCATGGACCCCTGTTTAAGAACCCTTGGTTTAAGTGGACAGGATTTGGAGCCATCCTGGCTCAGCTTTTTCTTAGACGTGTGACCTTGAGCAAGTTCCTATATTGTTCTTTACCTCAGTTTCCTTGATTGTAAAACTGGAATAAGGCACCTACTTCTTTGGGTTGTTGTGAGAGTTAAGCCACTTGAATACATAAAGACATTAATTAAAATGGCATTTATATGTTAAATAGTTGTTTATATAATCAAGTTTTCCAAAGTATAACATAGACCAAGGATCTTGAAGGTGAAAGGAACTGGAATGAAGAGACAGTCACTCTTTTTCATTTACTTCATATGAAAATGAGGGTATCCATTAGACCAGGGGTTCTTAATAAGGGGTCTGTGAACTTGAATTGAAATTCAAAAACCATTATTCTTGTGGGGTGGTATATTTATGGGTGTGGTATATTTATTAAATAATACACAGTATAGTGTGGACCTAGTAAGGGATCTGTGGTTTTCATCTGACTGGCAAAGGAGTCCATGGAACAAAAAATGGTTAAGAACCCCTACAACTAGACTGAGTGAGCAAGTACAAGGACAATGTCTTGTTAACTTCTGATCCTAGTATTTAGCATATGTACTATTCGGTGTAGAATTTATTAAATATTGAAAAAACTAATTACTATCATTTATATAGCTCTTTATTGTTCTCAAAGCATGTTCATTTAAATCTTTATTTGCTCATTTGCACCACCTTACATTATAGTAGTAGCACCCTACATTAACTGTGTGTCAGTGCTGTACCAGGCGCTGAATTAGATGAGTTATAGCTATCGTATCTACTCAGAGTACCTATTTTTCAAATAAAGCTTGAAGGGGCAAATAACTAAAATCACACAGCTAGTAAATCTGTGTTACTTCAAATGTATTGTTCTTAGGCTAAGCCATATAATATCTCCAGTTTTTTAAACAAAAGAATCTCAGAAGGATTTAGCCATGATCACAGAACAAATAATAGGCCAAGTACCAAATGGAATTCAAGTATGAAATAATAAGGGCTTAAATATTTAATTGCAAAACTAAAATATATGATAACAATAAATGTTTAAAATGATCCAGATACTTTTGTCATCCAAGAACACAGAATAAAGGTATTCATGTTGGACTTGAATGTCCTCTAGAAGAACTGAAAACTTCCTTCCAAACTAAAAGAAGGAAAGAAAATGGTGTGATAAAAACTAATTAGCCAAAAGCAGGCAAGAAAAGAAAGAACAACAAATGGTACAGGTGGAACAAATAGAAAGCACATATAAATGATTAGATTTAAAACTAAATAAATTCTAATTGTATTAAATTTAAATGGACTAAAGTTGTTTTATGTGTGTATTATATTTGTAACACGTGTATAGTGTGCTTATATGTGTTACATATATGTATATTATGATTTCCACTTAAAAGTTTTAAAATGTTTTATAATGTTTTGAGAATATCCAATTTTAAAATTGCATCAGTGCTTGAAATATCTTTGCACAAAGGATTTTCTCCTATCTAAATTTCCCTTTCTGAGGATCTAACCAGCATCTTTACACACTATCTAAAAAGCAGCCTGGCAGAGTACAGTAAATGATGTCTTTGTGGGTTATATTTTTTAAATGTGTACAATATATTTAAAAGAGAAAGTCTGAAGCATGAGGAAAAAGAATCAAATATTCCATCAAAATTACTGTGATTCAGCATTAAATTTAGCTGTAAGTTTTACCTTAAGCAAACCAAAAGGTATGAATAGATTCTTCTCACTTCAGGGGTGTGTGGTGTCTGTCCGTTGGTGTGGTGTAATAATATCAACGATTTTGAAGAGAATATTTTTCAGAAAAAAAATAACTGACAGCCAGTACTTACGAATAGCAATATTGTTATCAAATCACATTACTAATTTTATAACTTTTTTACTATAGGCCCTGAATGGCTTTGTATTGGTTGTCACTACAGATGCTTTGGTCTTTTATGCTTCTTCTACTATACAAGATTACCTGGGGTTTCAGCAGGTAAATACATTTTTTTCTTACATCATTAAAAAATATTTTTTTTAGAATGATAACCTTCTACTTTTATACATTTTATACTTTAGGGACACAGCTGACAATTTGTATATATAAAGTATCAATTAAAATATATGCTTCAGAAGAAAAATTCTATATTTTCAACTAATATATTTTCCAATATTTATAATTTTCTGCATTATAATTTCTTTAATTGTTTATATGATTCATGGATATTGTGTTTTTCCTTCGCTTATTAAAGGTCTCTTATAGGGGCAGATAGAGTTTGGGGAGGCAGGCAAAAGAATATTTGCCATCAAATAAATATGGATAGTGGAGAACATGTGACAACTATAAAATGAATGAGCTGCTATGTAAAGATACAAGAAAACTACTATGGCTTATACTTTTCATTCTGAATTCAGTGAATTAACAAATGTTCCCTGACAAAAATGGTATTTAAGCTGAACTGAAGAGAGTGTAGGATTCAGATGGGTGGACATTTGTGCAGGGAACAGAGGGAGGAAGAGATAAAGCACTCTCAGGAGTAGACTGGAAGTTGAAGAAGGCATATGTGCCAGGCTTATTTAAGGTTATGGGGTACATGGAGTTGTAAAAATTTGGCATATCTGAAGGACAAAAACATTCCAATATGATTAGAGAACACTTGAATTCTAGCTATGCTTATATATCAGGCGTGCTCAAAATATAATGTTTTAAGAATCACCTGAAGAGCTTGATGAACCTTGATAAAATTGCTGGGCCTCATTCCCAGAGATCCTGATTCAGTAGGTCAGAGTGGGGTCCATGAATTTAATTTTTAAGAAACTCACAGTGATGCCAAGACTGCTGGGTTTGAATAACAATGTCTGTATAACACTATAATAGACTGAAGTTTGTATTAAATTCACAAAGGAAACCTCTAAAAGTTTTTGTAAAAGGGAATGTACATGCTACAATCTGTGTTTCAGATTCTAATTTTGCAATTTTGTAATGGATGACATAGATATATTTAATGCTAGAAGATTGAGCTGTTAAGGAAATTTAAGTCTAGATAACTAAACTGGCAGAAATCTGGCTGCTGAGCCTAAGTTTTAGTGCTCTTGAATTTTAAAATAACTATACTAATGTCCTTAGACAAGCCTGTTTGAAATTTAATGAATTTTATAACTATATCAATCACAATTTGATATTATGCTTCATATCATTAAGAAAATAAGAGATTAGCAATTTTCCAGGTTTTTTTTTCCTCATATATACACATAGCCTGGATATCCTTTAAGAAAAAAAACATATCTAACATGGGTGGTAGTTTAAGGCACCATTTTTAAAATTGAAAGTTGTGACCCATTAGTGGTAATGAAATTGATCAAGAGGATCACCAGCAACCATTTTTAGTTGCATAGGATAGAGTAAAATACAGTAATATAGACTACCCAATATTGTCAAAAAAAAGTTGTACTGTGAAACTTTTTTTCATGTGTGTATACTTGTGATGGATGGAAAACACATTTCTTACCATGAATTAAAAAAAAAAAAGGTTAGCAAAACACTGGTTAAGGTCTGAGGGCTGAGCACTGTCATGAATGTGAAGAGGCAAGATGTAAGAGGGATTCTGACATGATAAAGGCATGATCCCTTACCTTTATGGAGTCCGATTGGAGTAAAATTTTAATAGAAAGAAAATTAGAGAACAGTGAAAGAAATATGTAATGAATACTTTTGAGCTTAGAGAAGTAAAAAAGGCCTGGGTATTAATGGGGAGTTTTGTGAAATGGATAAGATATAAACAGAACTTCATATGTTGCACTTAAGGAATGGAGAGGTGACTTATGTGGATGAGCAGGAGCATTTATTTATGTTTGGAAATGATGGCAAACTACATTTGACTTATCAATTATAGTTCTACTCTCCTATATATAGCTTTTCCTGTGTTGGATAACTAGAGAGCATTAGCAGTCATTCTCTTGTGTCATCACCACTAATCTAGACAGATTGAAATTACTTTAGTAAGCTTTTTTTTTTAAATCAGTACTTTTATTTCCTGTCGTATTTTTTCTTTAGTCTGATGTCATACATCAGAGTGTGTATGAACTTATCCATACTGAAGACCGAGCTGAATTTCAACGTCAGCTACACTGGGCATATGACCCTTCACAGTGTGCAGACTCTGGACAGAGGATTGATGGTAAGAATATTTACCAAAAGATAGTGTTGGTGATTTTTAAACAGTATTCTGTGACGGGAGGCAGTTGAACATTTGAGGCCATAAAAATCCATGACAATGTTAAGGAAAAAGCAGAGACAGAAGTTTACAGCTGTGGCCCTAGTCAGGGCTCAAGAGCCTAATGAGCTAAGGAGCTTTTTAGTACATGCATGCCATTGATGAGTTTCAAGCAAGCAAGTGTTGCTGTAAGCAGCTGTACATTTTATAAAGATAACTCTGGTACCATTGTAAAAGATGAAAGGAATGTAGAAGGTTAATACTAAGTGCAAATTATTCTTTGTTTACAATGCACCAAGTAAAAAAATTAAACTAGCATATACAAGTATAAAAAAGCTTTTCTCAATGCAAGCAGTGTTTTCAGAAGTCTGTGAAAGTGTTAAAACAAAAAAAGGCATTAGAAAAATATGGAAATTGTTGACAGTGATAGTTCAATAAAAAAAATTTTTAAACCGAGTAGGTAAAGTTTTATTGGCAAAAGTGACATTCAGTAAGTTTTCTTTTCTTTTCACTAGCTCCTCTTCTGAAAATTATTATTTTTTTATATTCAGAATACAGATTCCAGTTTAAGAATTAAAGCAATTTCAGCTTTGAGACACTTAATTTTATAGTGGAATGGAAAATAAATTTGTGTTGCTGTTATTTCCATAGAAGCTGATGGCCTCCCACAACCAACAGTCTGTTATAACCCAGACCAGCTTCCTCCAGAAAACTCTTCTTTTATGGAGAGGTGCTTCATATGCCGGCTAAGGTGTCTCCTGGATAATTCCTCTGGTTTTCTGGTAAGGTACAAATTCTGACAATATTGGCATTTAGCATTAAGTTATAGAAAACAAACAAAAGTTAAGTGAATTCCTAACTCCAGTTTTTTAAATTATATTTGAGTTCAGTTTTTAAAATCTACCAAAGCATTCAGTAATTGGAAATAACTTTATTTCACAAAGATTTTGAATACTTTCATCACTCAAAAATCCTGTGCTTTAAGATGCATAACAAATACTGAGTGAAATAACATGGAATCTTTTATTTTGCCTATTTTAAGGACTTTTAAGATGTAAGATAGAGAATAATCTAATCTTGTGGCTGGCAGGATGTGTACCAATTTGGGATTGTAATACCCACTAGACAGAAAAATTACCATGACCTTTTCCACATATCTGGAATAACTGCCATATAGAAGACTGTATATCCATGGTTGCAGAATTATCATCTGTTAAGGGGCACTGTTTTCTGTTGAATAATCTGAATACCTAGTGTGATAACATAGGGAGCAGCTTGGGCATAATACTCAGAGCAAAGGTGGTTTGTCCTCTCAGCTTACTGTATACTAATGACATCACCCTACCAGTTACAGGAGAAGAGAATATGAGGTGAGTTTCATATTCATTTTGTGAATTATCAGGAATTTGAAACAAATGATCAAATCTTAAACATTAGCAAAAAGTGGTTTTGTTTGCCTGCTCTCTGAAGTTAATTTTGCAGATCCAGAGGTAGAATTATGCTTTAAGATAGTTTTCCTAATACTAGTGATCAGTTAGGGTAGATTTCTGAGATGAAATTTCTGCATGCAGTTGGATTTTTACCTCCTTATACTGCTATCAGATTAATGTCAGAAACATCCCTTGGCTTGATTACTATTTTAACCAATTAAAATTATTGTAATCATGTATAAGTTGTCTTTGTTTCCTCTGTCTTCTAAAGTTATAAAGTTATTTTTACTCTAATATAACCCTGCATTCTTTATATATTTCATAAGATTCATTTTGGTGTTTTAATAAAATTGTATTTTTCCTCTGTATGAAAGATTAGTACACATATATCTCATGTATGTTTCAAAGTTAATGTTTATTTGTTGACTTTATCATTATTCATTCATTCAGGAAATGTATTGAATGCCCAGTGTGCAAGGTACTGTGCTAACTATTAATGATAGGGCAATTGCAAGCTTGAAGAAGGAAACAAGTATTCCTGTTATGACCATTATCAAAGTAGAAGCAAGAAGCTATTCTCTTTTCTTATCAATCCATATAGGATTTTCCTCATACTACCTTTTGAGATACTCCATTAAAATGGACTTCCTATGGAGAAAAGAGTGAAAGAAATTAGCAGTTGTGAACCTCAGGGACTTTTTATAGAATTATCTAGAACCCAAGAGATGGCCTTTTAAGAATCAACTATTTTAAAATGTTAATTGTAATGAACTTTTTCTTTTTCTTAAGGCGATGAATTTCCAAGGGAGGTTAAAGTATCTTCATGGACAGAACAAGAAAGGGAAAGATGGATCAATACTTCCACCTCAGTTGGCTTTGTTTGCAATAGCTACTCCACTTCAACCACCATCCATTCTTGAAATCCGAACCAAAAACTTCATCTTTAGAACTAAACATAAACTAGACTTTACACCTACTGGTTGTGATGCCAAGTAGGTGAAACTTATTTAATTATATATATATATATATATATATATTGTTGCAGTAAGTCTCTCAGCATATAAAACATATAGTATAGATTGTGATATTGGTTATTACTATATTAGCTATTATTATTTCATATTCTTTCAGTATAGTATATTTCATACTTTTAAAATAAAATACTTTTATTAAGTTCACAAATCATATCATTTTGTAATCTTTTACAATACTTCAGAATTTTCTCACCATAAAAATAATATACCTTATGTCAGTAATATTGCCCAGATGACATTTATTGTTTATTTTACATTTTTTAATTGTAAAAAATTTATTTTATTTTTAGCTTGAGAAGTTTAGTCACTTTTGGAAAATTATGAAGTGTAGAGCCTAATATTAAGTATCCATATTTTATCAAAACATATCAATGTTTTTCTTCTTTCTAAAATGGGAATGCACAGAGGTAATTTGAAAAACTGCCCCCAAAATATATGGAGTATAAGCATTATGAATTTTTATTAAAAGATTTTGTGTAACCTATATAATCTATGTTAGATTCATTTTTAGGTATACTAATTTTCATGGTTTTATTCAGGAGAAGAAAATAGGCTAAAACTGTAATTTGCAGCCATAAGCAAAAGAGAGAAGTTATATAGATGTGGTTCATTTTTTCTACGTATTAATGGGAACCTCAAGTAAAATATAGTGTAGTAAATAGTATTTAGCCAGCGAATTTCTTCTGGTTACTTCATTGATGGTAAATTTTAATTTCATCTTATTTTACCTTTTTTTTTTTTTTCAAAACAGAGGGAAAATTGTTTTAGGATATACTGAAGCAGAGCTATGCCAAAGAGGATCAGGATATCAATTTATTCACGCTGCTGATATGCTTTATTGTGCGGAGTACCATGTCCGGGGTAAGTTGTAGTTCCTTATGAACATGTCAGAAAATTCAGCATATACTCTAGTATATGTTTAAAATTATAAGGTAATGCGTTCAAGGAATCTATTTGGATAAACTACTCAGTATCATAAAACCATTAACCAGTGTTAGGCTCTTTATTCATTAATTGCCTTACTGATGCTACACAGGAAGATAGTAGCTTATTCATTCTGAAAATGACCATTTTGGATGATGAAGCTTTAGTTTTGCTCAGGAAATTTTAAATGGAATCATAACTAATTCATAAATCTATATTACCATAGATTTAAACTTTAAAATTATATGGTAAAATATTAAGCTATAGGAACCCATTTCCTGTTTAAAATGAAAAAACTATTTTATCTATTTTTATACCCAAACACTTTACTCTCTTTTTTTTTTTTTTTTTAAGATTTTATTTATTTATTCATTTATCCCCCCCTTGCTGCTTGTGCTCGCTGGGTCAGCTAACCACGCCGTGCGGGCGGGCTTGCCTTCACCAGGAGACCCCGGGAACCGAACCCGGGGCCTCCCATATGGTAAACGGGAGCCCTACTGATTGAGCCACAGCCGCTTCCCTACTTTACTCTCTTGATAATTTCATATGTGTTACTAGAATTGTCTAACTGGTACTTAAGTTTCCTTTTAATCTTTTAAATAATAAATTTAGTCTAAAATAGGAAAAAAAAAACAGGTCTTTAGAACTGTTTCTATGCCTTTTAATATATTGTGGTTAAAAGTTCTCAAGCTATTTATATCTTCTTCAGTGATAAATGAAATATATCCAGAAATATGTCAGAGGGGATTTGTTTCAGAGTTTTCTTTAATATTTTGCTTTGTGCTTGATATTTTATTTTAGTCATCAAGACTGGAGAGAGTGGCATGCTAGTGTTCAGACTTCTTACCAAAGAAAATCGATGGGCCTGGGTTCAGTCTAATGCACGCTTAGTTTTTAAAAATGGAAGACCAGATTATATCATTGCAACTCAAAGACCACTAACGTAAGTTCAGACTTAAAATGTTTCACTATTTTCATTTTTTATTTTAATAACAGTTTTATGTAAAAATCCATCTTAATGAAAACAATATATTCTAAGAGAATTTATTCTAGAAATAAAATTTCAACAGTTAAGATACTATGTATATTAAAAAGAGGGCATAGACCAGAGACATTGAAAAACTTTATTGAGCGACTAAATATGTCAGCCTATGGAAAGAGAACATCAAAGAAAGTGCTAGGGTTTTATCCTGGGTATATGAAGGAAAAATGAAAAGCTAGTACCATCTGTAAAATAAAAAACAACAACATTGTTTTGTTTCAAATGCATTTTTCTAAGCACAGCAGTGATATGTAAGAGTTTCTTATATATTCTAGAAATGAATCCTTTGTCAAATATTTGTATTGCAAGTATTCTTCAACTCTGAAGAACTGATTTTTATATATGGCTTTGAGGATAAGGATCAAGATAGGTTTTTTTTTGCCTTATATGGACATCCAGTTGACCAGTAACATCTATTGAAAAGACCATTTAAAGAAAAGGCCATTTCCTCTCCTTCCCTCCACTGCACTGCATTTTGATCTAGGCCTGTTTCTGGACTCTGTTATGTACCATTGATCTAGCTGTCCATTTTTATACCAACTTCACATTGACTTAATTACTCTGGCTTTATAATAAGTCTTGATGTGAGTATATGTCCCCTATTTTGTTTGTTTAGCATTTTTTGTTGTTTTTCTCCTTTAAGATTGCCTTGACTCTTCATTGCTCTTTGTATTTGCATATACATTTTAGAAATCAGTTGTCAATTCCCATCAGAAATTCTCTTGGATTTTGAATGGGATATAATTGAATCTTTAGATCATTTGGAGAGAGTTAACATCTTTATAATTTTGAGTCTTCCAACCCATGAACATGGTGTGTGTATATAAATATGTGTGCTCATGTAAGTACGTGAGTATTGGTAAACATGTATTAGGTTACATGAGTATTTGTGCACATATGTATATTTATCTTATTTAGCAACACATGAAATGCATCCACAAATATGTCAGAGGGACTTCGTTTCAGACATTCTCTTTAATCTTTGAATTTGAGTTTAATAATTTTTAAAATTTTGTTTTAGTAAAACTAATACCTAAGTATTTGAGTCGTCTTTAATTTCTCTCAATAATTGGCTGTATTTTTCTTATCTTAGTTTTGTATATTTTTCATTAAATTTATTCCTAGGTATTTGATGTCTTTTGATGGCATTTTAAATGGTATATATTTTAAATTTCTAGGTGTTTATTGCTGCTATATAGAAAGAGTTGATTTTTTATTATTGACTTGTATCTAGTGACCTTACTAAATTCTCTTAATTCTAATAATGTGGTCTGTGGATTCTTTAAGATTTCCTACAAATATATCACATTGTTTGAAAATAAATTTTCTTCCTTTTTAATCTTTAAATATTTTAGTTCTTTCTTCTTCCCTTACTGCACTGGCTAGGACAATAGCACAGTGTAATAGAAATAATGGTCTTAGGCTTCATTGTCTTGTTCCCAATCTTAGGGGAAAGGCTTTGATATTTTACAATTGAGTATGATGTTTGTAGGTTGAGATTTATAGTGTTCCTTTCTATCCAGTTTACTAAACATTATTGTCATGAATAGATGTTAAGTTTTATCAAATACTTCCTTTACATCAGGGGTTCTTAACAAGAGGTCCGTGAGCTTGAACTGAAATTCAAAAACACATTATTCCTGTGGGGGCGTGTTGGTGCAGATGTAATATATTTATTAAATAATACATAGTATAGTGTGGGCTTAGTAAGAGGTCTGTTGTTTTCACCTGATTGACAAAGGGGTCTGTGGAGCAAAAAAGGTTAAGAAATCCTGCTCTACATTTATTGCAATGATCATATGATTTTTTTTTTTCTGTTAATATGGTAAATTATATCGATTTATTTTCAAATGTTAAACTAACCTTCCATTCCTGGAAAATAAAACGTTTGTGAACTTTATATGTTGTTGTATTCATTTTGCTAATATTTTATGATATTTGTATCTATGTTCATGAGAAAGTTTGGCTTGTAGGTGTCCTTTCTTGCAATGTCCTTCTCAGGTTTTGGTCAATGTGTTGTGCTTAGCTTCATAGAACAATTTAGGGAAAAGTTCGTTCACTCCTCCCCTGTTTCTGAATGTGTTTGTTAAATTGGGGTAATTGTTTATCTAAATGTTCAAGAAAATTTCCCAGGGAAGCTATCTAAGTCAGGAGATTTCTTTATAAGGTGCTTTTATTTTTATTATGGATTCAATTTATTTTACATGTTTAAGACTATACAGATTCTTTATAGCCTTTTATCATTCAGTTGAAAATATTTGCCAATTTTCATTTTGATTTCTTTAATTCATGAATTATTTAGAAATACAGTATCACTGTACAGGAAGTATTCATGTTTTCTTTTTTGACTTTTAGCTTAATTCCACTGTAATCAGAGAGCATTCTCTGTTGATTTCAATCTTATGAAAGTTGGGTGGGTTCTTTTATGATTTAAAATAAGGTCAGTGTTTATAAAATATCCCATGTTCTCTTGTAAAGAATGTATGTTCTATTGTTTGAGTGTGATGTTCTTGTTCTTTATATATCATTGGTCCAGTTTGTTAATTGTGGTGTTCGTGTCTTTATACCTTTAATTTTTGTGTCTGATTGTTTTATCAGTTACTGAGAGAGTTGTTTTCATTTTTCCTACTAATTTTCTTATTAATTAGGTGGGGAAATAAGTTGTCTTTCCTAGATATTTTCTTTTGTTCATATTATTTTCCTGTTTCTCTATGGAGTTGTTTGCCTCTACTCATTGGAGCTTTTTATCCATTATGGATATGAAATTGTATATATATTATGAATTTTTTCTCCATGTCTTAAGTTGATTGATGAATTCTTTTACTGTACAAAAGTCTTTACTTTTCATATTGTTAAATATGCCAGTCTTTTCCTGTGTAGTTCTGGGTTTTATGTTTTTGTTTTGTTTTGTTTTGTTTAGGTCACATAGGAATGTAGCTTGAGTGTTGAATTAACTGCTGAGTTTTGAGGCATATTCTAAATCTTTTAAATTTGGTTTGTGTTTTTTGGTGGTTATTTAAAAAAATTTTATAGCATCAGTCATCAGAATAATTAGGTCAAAATAAAATGACTCCATGTACTCTGCTGTCAAGCTCAATTACATTGTATTCTTCTGCTTGCTGTTATTTTTTGAAATATTTTATTTTTAAATGAGAGAACTCTTCCTAATATACGCACACTCTCTTCTACACAATTTTAGAGATGAAGAAGGAACAGAGCATTTACGGAAACGAAATACAAAGTTGCCTTTTTTATTTACCACTGGAGAAGCTGTGTTGTATGATATAGCCAACCCTCTTCCTCCCATGATGGATGCCTTACCCATGAGAAGTAAAAGCAGCACAAGTGGGAAAGACTCTGCTACTAAATCAACTCTAAATAAGGATTCTCTCAATCCCAACTCCCTCCTGGGAGCCATGACACAACAAGATGAGTCTGTTTATCTCTATCCTTCAAATACTATACTCTTTGAAAGAAATTTTTTAAAAGAATCTATGAATGAATGCAGAAATTGGCAAGATAATATTGTGCCAATGGGAAATGATAATATCCTGAAACATGGTCAGATTGGTCAACCTCAGGAAATTAACTTGACGCTCCCAGGAGGTTATACAGGGCTCTCTCCAGGTAATAAAAATAGTGAATTGCACAGCATTATGAAAAACTTAGGAATTGATTTTGAAGATATCAAACACATGCAGCAGAATGAGGAATTTTTCAGAAATGACTTTTCTGGTGAGGATGACTTCAGAGATAAGGACTTAACTGATGAAATCCTGACATTTGTCCAAGATTCTTTAGCTAAGTCTACCTTTGTATGCTCATATCACCAACAGCAACAACCCCTCGTTCACAACTCCAGCTGTATGGTGCAGGAGCAGTTACAGTTAGAGCAGCAGCAGCAACTATGTCAGAAAATGAAGCATATGCAAGTTAACGGCATGTTTGCAAATTGGAACTCTAACCTGTCAGTGCCTTTTAGTTGTCCTCAGCAAGACCTACAACAGTATAATGTCTTTTCAGACTTACATGGAACCAGTCAAGGGTTTCCCTACAAATCTGAAGTTAATACTGTGCCTTACACACAGAACTTTATTCCCTGTAATCAGTCTGTGTTACCAGAACATTCCAAGAGAACTCAGTTGGACTTTCCCATAGGGAATTTTGAACCATCCCCATTCCCTACTACTACTAATTTAGAAGATTTTGTCGGTTGTTTACAAACTCCTGAAAACCAAAATCATGGAATAAATCCACAGCAAGCTATAGTAACTCTTCAGTCATGTTATGCGGGGGACGTATCATTGTATCAGTGCCAGCCAGAAACTCCACACGCCCATGTGGAGCAGATACAGTACCATCCAACAATTCCAGGCCCACAGACCTTTCCAAACAAGGTAAGGGTTTTTATCGAACTGAATGAAATTCTTTTAAATCGACAGCTATAACTTATTAGGGGCTAGATTTTACTCTATTATCTGTAGCCTTTATGTGAGCATTTTATTGTGTTTATGACTACTACTTTTTTATAAGCCAGTACTTTCTCCAGTGTATTATTAATCATAAAGGAGAAAGAAATCGAGGGCTAAAGCAACATAATATGTCCTTAATGTAAAATGACCTAAGTTACCAGTGAAATTAGTTAAAAGTATCTTATTGAGAATAGAGAATTGGGTTTATCTTTCTTGATGCTTTAAAAAGTATATGGCCTTTGCAAACTTTCAAAATGTGAGTTTTTAGAAGTACAGATGTGGCTTAAAAGGTTGAATGCCTGCTTCCCACATAGGAGGTCCCAGATTTGGTCCCTGGTGCCTCCTAAAAAAAAAAAGCAAACATATGAAAAAGCCAACTCAGAGGAGCTGATGTGGCTCAGTGGTTGAGCACTGGCTTCCTGCATAACAAGGTCCTGGGTTCGATCCTAGGTCCTGGTACCTCAGGAGAAAAAAAAAGTAATTTCTTCAAAGCTTTAATTTTTATATATGTTTGAAATTGTGTTAAAATCAAATGTAGATAAGCTTTCTTAGAATGACTTTGTCCTAGATTATCCCTGGAATTCAATCATATGCTGTTCAGTGTTCTCTGGAATTTTCTCCATGTTATCTGCCAGATCCTCATTTATACTTCAAAGTGGAATTTTATGGGGGTGAGGAAACATTCTTTAAAAAGAAAGCTCGACTGACTTTCTTACATGGCAGTCAAGCTTGATATTGTATTGTTTGATTGTATCAGAATCTTTCTAACAGCAAGCACACTTTAAATCTAAAAACAATAGTCATATTTTTTAAGAGTTAACATAATGAAGGCAGCTGCTTTCCTTAGCTGCCTAGAAATACCCCGTTTGCTTTTATGCTTTCCATTGGAAAATACTTAGTTCATTTTAAAGTATATTTAGTTCACTTGAAATTTAAATTTATTGTTCTCTGTTTACTCTTTATTTTAGAGTATAGCAATTTAAAAGTGTGACAACTCTTAATTCCTAGTTCTTTCCTTGGATTTTTCGTTTATCTGATTATATATGAGCTTTTTAATACAAAATGATGGTGAAGGATTTTCTTATTTATATACCTGGCATCCTTCAGGTATATTAACATTTAATGTTCAATTACAGCCTGTGTCCTAGCATTGCTGTGATATATGCATGGGTAGGTGATTGAACATATTTTACCCTTCAGTAAAGTAACTTCTAGAGGAGTTATTATATAAAATTACTTTTTTAAAGGGAGGTTACATCAGCACCACATGAGTTCTTGGTAGTGTATTTCCCTCCCAAGTACTTTGTTTTGCTTCTTTATGAAAATTCTGTAGACCTGCACATTGCACTAGGGTGGCCACAAGAGCACTAGAAATATTGCTAGTCCCGGTTGGCTGTGCTGTAAGTGTAAAAGACTTAGTTTCCAATCCAATCTTTTTTATTCTGAAGAATGTGAAGTATCTCATTTTTTAATCAATCACATGTTAAAATAAAATTTTGGCTATGTTAAGTATAATATTAAAATTTCACCTCTTTTTAATTTTTCTAGTAGCCACATTTTAAAAAGTACTGTGCATATGGCCCACATTTGATTTTAAGAGATTTGCTGACACACATTGTGTTATGATTGATGGGTCATGCATCCAAAGCACATCATCATCTAGACAAATAAGATTATCTTCCACTTGAAAGCTTGGCAAAGCTGTCATTCGTTGAAAATATAGATTATGTTATTTATTTCATATTTAATAATATGTTTTGGAGGATCTTTGAGGTAATCAACATTTTGTTTAATTAAAGCCTAATGTTACCTAGACTTTAGAAAGACAGGTTTTATTTGAAGCAATTAAGGGTATAATATTAATCTATAAAGCCCTACAGAACTTTGTGACTCTTTCATGTATCACCATGTCCCATCATCATTTTTGCTTTTAGAAAACCAGCAGTTATAGAAACTAGACTGTTTTCAATATAAAAAGACAAGAAAGAATAATTTCTTTTGAGAACTTGACTTTTGGTGGTATTCATTAACTAAGAGTTTATTGCAAATTAAGGAAATCACATCCATGGTGTAGTATTTTAGAAACCCCAGGAGGAGCAGGTGTAGCTCAGTGGTTGAGTGCCTGTGTCACATGTACGAGGTCCCCAAGGTTCAATCCCCAGTACTGCCTAAAAAAAAAAAAAAAGAAACCCCATGAAAATCAGAACTGGTCTATTGGAAAAGTCCTAGGTTATTTGCTATCCCTTGTAGTTTATGCGTTTTATCAGGCTATAGTTAGGGTGTTTTGGAAAGTTGGCTACTGTACCATGCTTAGGCCCTATAATAATCTTGAACATAATTAATTCATCAATACCCAGAACTTGACTGAGATGAGTTCTAGTCAAAGCAAACCTACTTTTGATGGGAAATATTTAAATGATTAATGACTGGTACTCTCTGACCCATCAATGCCTATCTGTCTCAGTCTCCTAATATGTGGAATGCCAAATCTAAAGGGAGACAGTTTATCACTTACCTGTACCATCTACAGGATTTCTTGTCATTATTGGAGAAACAACAAGGTTATAAATGCAGCTAATACATAATAGATGCTCAGTAATATTTAACATTAAGCAGCTATAAAGGAATTTGAAGTTTAACAATATACAGGACTAAGATTTTAAAATTACATTTTAATGTTTATGTAATGGCTTAAGATATTTGAAACATCTATTCTGATAGGTTGCTTCTTTTTTTCTTTTTTCTTTTTTTTTTTTTTTCAGTTTCAGAGAGAAGGAGTTTTAAATGAAACATATCCAGTTGAATTAAGTAACTCTCAGACTCCCAAGCATCTTCATCCCCTTCATCATTCATCAGAAGTCCAGACTTTCCCTGATTTGACACCCCATGGATTCCTGTAATTCCAAGCCCAATTTTTTACCTTGATTTTGGGGTGCTGCTTAAATTAGTTTGTGAAAGATTGCAGAGCGTTAGACGTCAGCACGTTCACTCAGAGGCATTGATGTATGTTGTCCACACTGTTATCTCAAACAAAATTTTTTATTTGTTTTTAGAAGAGAAGCTAAAAATAAAATTAATACATGTATACTATCATTATCAAAATAGAAATTGTGCTACCACAGAATAGTGAGATATTGTTCTACATATCACATTATTATTCTGAGCACGACAAAATTTATTCAGGGGAACTTTAAACACTTTTATAAAGTAAGGAATACAAATTTTCTCTATTTGAATTATTTCTGTCAGAAAAAAAATGAAACAATTTTTGAACCTCGGGATTCTTAATATACCAAAAACAAACCTACAAAGCTTAAGTATTACTCAATATTTTTAGCTTCTGCTTTTATCTCAGATGTTAAAACAAGTTGTTTGGTGTTTTTACAAAAAGATAATCTCAGTGCTCTTCTCCTTCACTGTTAATCCAAGTGCCTCACATTTTTTTTCTACCTATAACACTGAAAGATGTATATTTTATACAATATATACTTTAATTACATTGTTTCTGTGCACAAATATTATTTGTATTTCTTAAATCCAGTTTTATTAATTCAGTCATGTTTTAACTGCACTACTCATCTACTTTCTTCAGGTAAATGGCAAATAATGATTGTGAAAAGATAATTATTTATTACATAATCTTGTTGCTTCTAGAATGTTGCTTTGTGCCTTATACTGAAAAAATTTGAAAGTAAAATGTCTTTCCACATTATTTCTTAATAATTATGTAAATATTAAGAAAGTAGCACTTAAATTTCATCAGTGTTTTTAGAAGGAGGAGATGTAGCACTGCTTACCTTTACTGAAATCTCCAGAATGACAGTTCTATATTGCAATGTGAAAAATTTGTTAAATGGAACCATGTTTATTAAATTGCAATGAAGAGAAGCACCTTTGTTTCTAGCTTTTTGATTAAGCAAAGCACCCATTTCAATGTTTAAATTGTTTCATCTATTATAATCTTTTGAGAGATTATGCTGACTTTCTAAATTTCACTTCTAAGAAAACCTTTCCCTGTATTTGAGGAGTGTTAAGATTGAAGATACCAAACTTTTGTGCATACTATTGTTATGAGTGAAATGAATGATGCATTGTATAGTTTGTAATGAACAAAATTATTTGTAAAATATTTTCATTCTTTCATTTAAAAAGTCATATCTTATATGTGCATATAAATGTTTGAGTTTTACATATTTTATTAATATATTTTTAAGAAATCAAATAATTCCAACTACTCTTAAGTTGGTATTAAGAAAAAGACAACCCCACATTTCCTTTAACTTCAAATGTTAGGTTGTTTCTATGATATAATGACTTTTATCAATAAGGCAAATAAATCACTTTACCAATTTTAGTGACCTCCAGTGATTTAAAAGAAAAGTGCCACCATCTGTCATTCTCTTATTTAAATATAGCCTCTGAAGCGCCCGAACACATTTTGCATGTATTATTTTTAAAAACCTGATGTAATCCCAAACTGAGATATAGTATTATGTTTTTCATGTCATTTCTTTTTTAGATAAATTAATGTATATACAAGTGGTTTCTGACAAAATAGCTATGTCAGAACTGTGCATTTTCAGCCAAAATTATGAGTCTTTAGAATAAAGTGTTGAAGAAAAATTAATTCGTCTAAAACATTTCATAATTTGTTTCCACCATGGAGGTATCACTAAAGATTTAGACCATTGGTCTAGATTAATATTCCATTTTAACATTTACACCTTTCATTAAAAGTCTTCATATAAACCATTCTTGTTAGTCTCTTTCACATGTTATTGGATAAATTGTTTAGTGAAAAAAATAAGCTTTTTAAGTTGTAAATGGTGACTATGAATTATACACTTATAAAATTTAAAGTTTTTAAAGCAATGTTGTCTATCTTTCTAAAAAATCACATCAAAGCAAATACACCTTTGTCTGTATTACTAAATACCAAAATACCATTTTAGATGATGAGCACTTCTAAGGATGTGCATGTATCTAATTAGAATTTTCCTATGTCATATTGTTCTTACAGTACCTAAAGATTTACCATTGTTCCAGTTTATTATGACACATTCAATTAAACATGCACAAACCAGTGTTTTTCAATATTACTAAATTTTAGGTAAATATTTTCATGGCTTATCGCTTTCTTTTAAAATACCTACCAATGCTATGCATACATATTTGTTTAAAATATGATTATATTGTCCTTATCAAACAAAACTGTGTACAATAATAAGCGGTAATAAAATAATCACCAAGTAAATGATGTTTTAATGTAAATTCGTTCTGGTCCATAGAAAGCAAATGCCCATTTAGAACACAGCATAATAACTATGTTGAGCACACTCTATCATATTTAAGGATATGTTAAGTCAATAATTCATCAAACTTTTAAGTTTAATTCATCAAACAAATATTTTAAGAATATTTGTTGAAAAGAACCCAAGTTAGCTATATTTGTGCTTAGATTAGAAGATGTATTGTCCAAACCTGGGCTCTCTTTAAAAAATATAAGTGACACATAACCGTTTGGCCTTAAAGTCTTAACTATTCAACAGTCACCAATAATTCTTCAATTATGATTGATTAAAGAAAAATTCCTGAGGAAAGCAGTTTTAATTTTAGTAGCAATCATTTTTACATTAATGTAATGTTTATTCTCTTCAATTATCAAGTATTTTTCTCAACTAGATATAAAAATAGCAAGTTAGCAATTAATTCTGAACATTTTAGAGAGACTAAAACTGAGTGTTGTCCAAGAATTACACAAAATATTGTTTTAGCTATTTGAGCTGGAAAAAACTTAAGTAAAAATCTAGATAATCTTTTTCTGATATCTGCTTGCAGTCAGTCAGATGACTTCTGTCAGCATGAATGACTTCAGTTCACCCCCTTTTCACCAAACCTGCCAAACACTGACCCAGGCACATTAGCTACATACATGACTGGGTGATCACTCTCCAATTCTCTCACTTTCTGCAGTTGACCTTTCTTCCAGCTTTTACCAATAAATTGAGACCATCAAAAACTTGTAACACATGCTAAGTGTGTCTGTACTTTAACTCAAGAATTCTACTAGCCTTGGTCTCTTGTTCTTATCTCCAATACTTGAGGAGGAGAGTTTCCTTACTCTCCAAGGTTAGCACTTGAGCCAAAGTTAACACCCTTCCTCTCCAACTCTTATAGCGTCTACATTTCCCTTCTCCGGAGTTTTGTTCTTTTCTTTTCCATAGACTTCTATCCTGGAAAAAAAATCATTTGACCCCATGTGCTTTTGCATTATCAAATTACTTCCATACTTCCTTTCACTGAAACCAATTTTTATCTCTTAAAATCTGATTTTGTTTTCTACCCTTCTAATATACTGCTTTATTGAGTTTACCACAACAACTCCCTCTTACCATAGAATAATTCTCTTAAGACCCTCCCACCAAATCAATCGCACATCAATAAACTTTTTTCTTCCTTTAACTTCCATGACATTAGTTGACCTACACTCCTTTCATTCCTTTTCTTTCTTTTGTTCTATATTCTCTTGTCCCACTTGCAACAGGCTTACTTCTGACCATCTGTGGTTCTATTTTGTCACTTTATAAGTTCATCCATTCTACAACTACTACCTTCATAATGAATCCCTCAAAATCTATTATCTCACTTCTAAGAATTAATTAGATGCCCTGCTACCAATTGACATTTGTGAAGAATCCTTCCTCTTGAGCAGCAGCATAGCAAAGCTAAGCACAAAGCGACTAGGCATAAATTCTGGCTTCACTGCATATCAGATATGAATCATCGGGAAGGTTTCTTAATCTCTCTGCGCCTGAATTTTCTTTTCTGCAAAATAGGGATAACAGTTATACCTACCACACTTGGATAGTTGGAGAATTCAATAAATTAATTCATATAAAAACATTAAGCTCTCAATGGCCAAAACTGGAACAATTTGAGCAACTAACTAAATAATGATGGCATTAGATTACAATCCAAAGAATAAAAGAAATATCCTTGAGTACATCCTGATGTAAATAAGTGATTTAATAAATACAATGAGGAGAAGGGACAATCTTCCTTATAGAAGAATCCCAAATAGTATAAATACTAAGCCTTCCAATAGATGGAGCTTAATTCCCTTCCTTTTGTGGGCTGCATTCAGTTGACCTGCTTCTAAAGAACAGAGTATGGAGAGAAAACAAATAATAACTTTATATTGGAGAAACCTGGTAAACACTACCTCACTCAAGTGATCAAGTTCGTTGGTCACCAATGTTGTCTTGCTGATAGCATGCACTCCCTGAAATGATGAGAAGCACATTTCACCTCTTTAGTATTCTTCCAAACCCCAGTCTAATCATAAGAAAGCATCAGACAAACTCAAATTTGGCATTTGTTTTAGGACATTCCTCAGAATCCATGAATATTCTTTAGAAGTCTCAAGGTCATGAAAAATAAGTAAAGGGGTCAAGAAGCTGTCACAGATCAGAAACCAAGACTGCATGAGGACTAAATGCAATGTGGTATCCTGGATGGGCTCTTGCAATTAAAAAAAAAAAAAAATTAGTGGAAAATCTGAAGAAATCCAAATAAAGTCTATGGTTTAGTCAATAATATTGTACCCATGATAACGTAATAGTTTTGGTGAATGCACCACAGTTATGTAAAATATTAATGTTAGAGAAACCTGAATAAAGGGACTCTCTTGACTATCCAACTTTTCTGTAAATCTAAAATTTATCTAAAGTTTATTTGAAAATTGTTTATAAAAAGAAAACCCATGTAAGTTTATTGCTTGCCATATAGCAAATCTTCAATAAATGTCAGCCATTATTATTTCCCTGTGATATCTAAACAATCTCTTGTTACTTGGAGTTAAATCTATACGTTGACACCAACCCTTTTCATTCTGTTGAATTTTTATTTGTTGATTTTCTTGGCTTTTAGCCTCCAGTTTAATGTTCCTTTTCACTTTGCTCTCCTGACATCATCCTTATCAATGACCCCCTCTATCCCTGATTTAAGAGATCCTACTCATCAACTATAATAATGCCTTTTTCCACTACAGCTAAGTATAACCACACTTCAGACTTGAAGCATTTGTAACTGCCTTACCTCTGTCAATTTTAAATTTCCTCTTCTAATCACAGCCTCCTATTTCCACCTCCCCCAATACTTTCTTCTTTGTTCAACTATCCCTCATTGTGATCTACAGATCCTTTCAGTCCATCAGCCTGGACGTCCTTATCAGTATCTAAGCAGTATTTTTGAAGGTATCCTGGATTTGCTCACTTATTTATTGGTTACTGCCACTCCAATCCACAGCCCTTGCCAAAACATTTTCTTTGCTTCATATCCAGACTTACTGGAAAAAGTCACAAAACAATTGGCCTTACCACCAACTTTTATCATCTGTCTATGGCAGAGACTGACAATTGCCTACACCAGTGTCACTCTTACCTTCCTTTTTAGTAACACAATTCTGACTTTTCACTGGTCCTATTGAGGGCTAGGAGAGAAAGAAAATGACAGGGAGGCAGGTACATTTTCCAGCCCCCATTGTGGATAGATATAGCTATTTAAGTTCTGGCCAGGTATATGAAAGTGAAAGTTTTGTGTAATACTTCCAGTAAGGTTGCTTAAAGAAACCTAATGCAGTTGGAAGGAGTCTGTTTTGTCCTTCTCTTTTATCTCTTTCTAGTCAGCACATGTGGATGTTATAGCTAGAGAGCCAGAAGCTGCCTTGGACCACGAAGACAGAAGCCATGAACTAGGCGAGTGGAGCAAAATTAAGATGAGCCAGGTTGCCACAGGATTTGGAACCAACAGAGAAACGCTGGTCTGCCTGCATCTGGACTTCTTTTACATAAGAGATAAATAGATGTCTGTGTTACCCACTTTTCTATTCTCTTCACTGCTACCCCACAGTTTCCTCATCTTCTCACTCTTCAATGACATAATCTCCAACTTGACTGAAAATACAGTCGGACAATCTTCTTCAGTTTCCTATTCTTTCACTTTTGCATTTCTTTCTATCACCTATCCCTCTGTTTTTCCTTAACCCCATCTTTTTCTCACATCTTTAGGTATTGAATGCATTGGTTTCTTCAACATATATGCGTAATAAATTCTCTTCTAAAAGGGAAATAAATCCAACTGCCACTTCAGTCTTCTCTTTCATTTTTCAATAGAGCAGTTGGTCAAGACTTGCTTTCTTTGCTTTTACTGTTACCAGCTTTGCAAACAAATGGTCAAAAGTCTTGAAATCTTCCTTCTTGGATACGTTTCTACCTTGGCTTTTGTAACATTGTATTCTTTTAATTATTTTCCTGATTTGTATTACCCTTGAGCCCTCTTCCTCCTTCTATAAACCTATAGACATTTTTAAGGTTCTTTTTCTGTGCCACCTTATCCTTCCTCTGTGTACCTCTCCGACAATAATTTCACCCGATCATGTCACTGTGTATAACCTGATACCTAGCCTAGACATCTTGGCTCAGATTTTCATATATTTTGTACAATATTTGGTATATGTCTTTTTAAAGCACCATAAATTGAGCAAAATCATTTTCCCTCCTAAGTCTAATGATTCTCCTATGATTTTTGTTAACTCCCTTACCTCCAGGCTTCCAGTGGCCCTAACCAAAATCTTCACACCTACCCCTCTCCATTACCATAGTAGTCAATTCCACAGGACAATAAAGAATCATTTTCTTCCGTATCTACAATATGAAAAATTTTAGAATGACGTTATGATTAGAAACTCAGCTGGAGTGCTCTGCCGACTTAGAGCAAGAAAAGGCAGAGAAAAACTGCCTCCTGGATATAGGACAAGAGCTTGTAGGAAAGTCACAGTTATAGGGAATGAAACAGTTTTAGCAAGCCATGATCTTAGAGAGTTAGAAAGGGGAAGCAGGGAGTCATTCATTCAACATTTAGCTAAGCAGTCCTCTAAGGGAGCAGTGCTAGGTTCAGGTTGAAGCATCCTCCTGATCAGTCTCTACTTTACTCCCTCCTGGTGGGACCAGTTTGTGTCCCTGGCTTGTGATCCAAGTCCCTGGGACTGCGTGTCTCCCACCTTTCAAAGGAACCAGAAGAGCCAGAAGCAGGGTTTCTCATTGTGTGCCCATGAACGATCTGCATCTGAATTATCCAGGGAGGGCAATTAAAAATTAGATTTCTTCAGACACCCCATGCCCACTGAATCAGACCTGAGAATATTTTTTTTGTTTGTTTAGATGATATGTATAATTTAATGCCAAAGGAATAGATGAATAGAAATTGTATACCTTTAGCTACCTCTTTTCTTTTTAGATCTTGCTCACATGTCACTTTTGCCTGATGACTGTATTTGAAATTTCAGCCCCTCGCTCCCCACCCTCACCCCTTCCCTGTTTAGTTTTTTTTTTTTTCATGTAAAAATTTTATTGAAATATATCACTCATAGTAAACATACATAAACAATAAGTGTATGGTAAAAGTTGTGAACTTAGAAAACAAACATGCATAACACTGTACAGGGCTCTCATTCCTCACCCTACTACCAATACCTTGCATTGTTGTGAAACATTTTTAACAAATGGTGAAAGAGCATCCTCAAAATATTACTACTAAATAAAGTATCTTACATTTGGTGTATTTTCCCCCCAACCCACCCTCTTATTATTATTTTCATTCATACATGAACATACATAAAAAAATAAGTGCATAGTAAAAGTTGTGAACTTACAAGGCAAAAGTGCCTAACATTGTACAGGGGTCCCATACACCAACCAACCTCCAACACTTTGCATTGTTGTGAGACATTTGTTACAAATTCTGAAAGAATATTGTCAAAATCTTGCTACTAACTATAGTCCATATCTTTTCATTCGGTGTATTTCCCCCCAATCCACCCTCTTTTTTAAAAAATATTTTTATTATAGAAGTTGTGAACTTACAGAACAGTCATGCTCATGTGCAGAATTCCCATACAACACCCCTCCATCAACACACCACACCGTGGTGGAACATTTGCTACAGATTGTGAGATAATATCATCAGACTATTACCACTAACTATGGTCCATAGCGTACATTTGGCACACATTTTCCACACTCCCCCATTATCAACACAGTACATCTTTGCCATGGATGCATGAATAGTATAGTATTGCTGTTAACCACAGTCCGTAGTTCACTCCAGTTGTATTTTTCCCATGCTTCTCCACATTCCCACCACCCTGCAATAGGGACTTACATCTGCTCTAGCTCACGAAGGACACTCTTGCATCTGTTCCATCAACCACAATTTTCATCCACCTCTTGGTTGACTGTGTTATTTAGTCCCTAGATTATTCTCTAGCTTTCTTTCAATTGACATTTACATCCCTAGACTACCATTTCTAGCCACATTCCCATTTATAAACCAGCTGTTAGTCACTATAATATGTTACTATCAACTCTATACATTCCCACACTTTTACAGTAAAGTTAATTAAAACTTCTACATAAAGCATCAGTAGTCCATCTCAGCCCTCCTCTTATCTCCTTTAAGAATGCAATACCAGGTATTGATGATGTTTTCCTACATTTTCTTCTAGAAGCTTTATGGTTATTGTTTTTATATTTGGGTATTTGATCCATTTTGAGTTAATTTTTGTATAAGGTGTGAGAGAGGGGTCCTCTTTCTTTCTTTTGCCTATGAATATCCAGTTCTCCCAGCACCATTTGTTGAATGGACTGTTCTACTCAAGCTGGGTGGGTTTGACAGGTTTGTCAAAAATCACTTGACCATAGATGTGAAGGTCTGCTTCTGAACCATCCATTTGGTTCCATTGGTCTGTGCCTGTCTTTATGCCAGTACCATGCTGTTTTTACCACTGTAGCTAGGTAATATGATTTAAAGTCCAGAAGTGAGTCCTCCAATTTCACTTTTCCTTTTTAAGATGTGTCTGGCTATTTGGGACTCCTTTCCCTTCCAAATAAATTTGATAACTGTATTTTCCATTTATTTTTTAATATGCTGGTAGAAATTTTATTGGGATTGCATTGAATCTCACATATCAATTTGGGTAGAACTGATATCTTAATGATATTTAGTCTTCCAATCCATGAGCATGGAATATTCTTCCAATTATTTAAGTCTTTTTAAAATTTCTTTTAACAATGCATTGTAGTTTTCTGAATACAAGTGTTTTACATCCTTGGTTAAGTTTAGTCCTAAATATTTGATTCTCTTAGTTGCTATGTAAATGGGATTTATTTCTTGACTTCCTCCTCAGATTGCACATTACTAGTGTCTTTTAAAGTTTATTTCATATGCTATAAGTATAGCTATTCTGGTTTTTGTTTGTTTGTTAATTGCATGCATGGAATATCTTTTTCCAGCCTTTCACTTACAATCTATTTGTATCCTTGGGTCTAAGGTGAATCTCTTGCAGACAGCATATATATGGTTCATATTTTTTTTTTCTCTCTCTCTCTCTAGATATATATACTTTAAAGTTACTTAGAGTACATAAATGTTACATAAAAAATAAAGGGGATTCCCATATGCCCCATTCCCTACACCTCCCACATTTTCCCACATTAACAACATCCTTCATTAGTGTGGTACATTCGTTACAATTGATGAACACATTTTGGAGCATTGCCACTAAGCATGGATTATAGTTTACATTGTAGTTTACAC
Source organism: Tolypeutes matacus (assembly GCA_026826555.1). Taxonomy (NCBI): domain Eukaryota; kingdom Metazoa; phylum Chordata; class Mammalia; order Cingulata; family Chlamyphoridae; genus Tolypeutes; species Tolypeutes matacus. The sequence goes on from JAKSZT010053769.1 coordinate 4,789,087, forward strand.
TCTCTCCTGCACAATTTTGTAGGTTATGGCAAGATATATAATGGCCTGAATTTGTCATTGCAATGTCATTCAAAACAATTCCCAAGTCCCAAAAATGCTCCCATATTACCCCTGTTTTTCCCTCTCCCTGCCCTCAGAACCTCCAATGGTCACTGCCTCCACATCAATGATATAAGTTCTTACATTGCTATAATCACAATAAGTCTATAGTAGAATACCAATAAGTCTACTTTAGTCCATAGTTCATTCCCCAATCCTGAGGATCCTGGGATGGTGATGTCCACTCCACCTCTAATAGAAAGGGGGCTTCAACCCATAGAGCTTATGGATGGGACTCTCTTGCTTGCAGTTGTGGACTCTCTCGGTTCCTTGGGATGGTCGCTGTCTATCATCATCTCCTTGTTAGTTGTCCTGGGTGAGTCCAATGAACTGGAGAGTAGGTGTTGCAAATCCATTGAAATACAGGACCCAGCTGGTACAGCCCAAAGATTTAAGTCTCTTGGACGTACACCTATCAACTCTAGTACTAATTATAGGTTCAAATAGAAGGGGCAGAAGAGCCATGTGTAGGCAAACCACAAATGAGTCCAACTCTGTCACAGTGGGAAGCATAAATTCCAAAGTAGGGCCCACTGGCAAGGCACCAAACTCCTGAGCTATCTGCCCTGGCTATAGTGACTGGATGTCTCCAGAGCCCTTGGGAGCCCTGCTATTTGAGGTAGTGTTTGCTTTGGCAGTCAATGAGATCCTGCTGAGATGTGCATAAGTGTAATCTCTGGAATGACCTCCCAACTCACTTTGAAGTCTCTTAGCCATATAAACTCATGTCTTTACCTTTTCCCCCATTTGGTCAAGGTCTTTCTCCAGTTGCATTGCTAGTTGGTACTTGGTAGTAATCCCTCAGTGCCAGGGAGGCTCATCCCCAGGAGTCATGTCCCATGCTGGGAGGAAGGCAATGCATTTATAGTCTGAGTTTGGCTTAGAGAGAGGCCACATTTGAGCAACAAGGAGGCTTTCAGGAGGTAACTCTTAGGCACCCTCTACTACTAGGCAAAGTTTCCATTTCAAAAGTAAAGGTTCATAAGTACAGTCATCAGTGTCAAGGGCCCATCAACAGGCCATCGTTCTTCACTAGTCATTACCCCTGTACTCAGGGGATTTTTGTTCTTCCATTAGAGAAAATGGCACAGCTCCCCAGGATGAGAAATCAATATTCTTTTAAGTTATTGTGTGAATCTCCACCCACCATGACAATGCCCCATGAACACTTCAACACATTTATATGCTTTATATGTATGCCCCAGGTGAACCTCCTCCCAAGTATCCCCATCACTGACACCTTGCACCAATGATCCTCCCCTGACATAGTTGTAACCCTTCTGTGATCCAAAATTCTTCAAAAATGAAGGCAACAAAATAACCAAATCCAACTGATTTTTAAAAATGAAATAATGATAGATTTAAAAAATAAGAAATACAAAAAAAAATTTTAATTGGAAAAAATAATGAAAAAATATTTTTAAAAAAATTTTTTGACATTATGTCTTTCATCACTGTAAGATCTGTTGTCTTGTATGTCCTGTGACATTTTCTTCTGTTTATTCCCCCAGTGTGTTACTTTTTTCATTTTGTCTTCAAAGAAGTTTAGTTTAGAGAAAAGTCATGTACAGAATATAGGGGATTCCCATATACCCAACCTCCTCCCCCTTTTCCCCTTTCCCATATTAACATTTTATATGTGGATGGTACATTTGTTACAATTGTACAAATATTGAAACATAGCTACTAACCATTATCAGTGGTTTACATTATGGTTTACATTTTGGACCATACACTTTTATAAATTTCGACTCATATTTTCTTATCCATCCCGCCAGTCTGTGTCTCCTGATAAGGGAGTTCAATCCACTAACATTCAGTGTCATTACTGTAAAGGCAGTTCTTATTTCACCCATTTTGATCTTTGGGTTTTATCTGTCATATTTTATTTTCAACAGTCTTTTGAGACTTTTAGTTACTTTTACTGATATAATCTTCATTTCTAGTCTCTCTTCCAAGCCTCTCCTTTTCTGTCTTTTCCCCTCAGACTGTAGCATACCCTTTAGTATTTCCTGCAAGGCTGGTCTCTTTGTTGTAAACTCTCTCAGTTTCTGTCCATCCATGAAAATTCTAAACACACCCTCATCTTTGAAAGACAATTTTGCCAGATACAATATTATTGGCTGGAAGGTTTTCTCCTGAAGTATCCCAAATATATCATACCATTATCCTCTTGCCTCCATGGTTACTGATGAGAAATCGGCACCTAATCTTATTGGGTATCCCCTATACGTTATGCATTGCCCTTCTCTTGCTGCTCTAAGAATTCTCCCTCTGTCTTTGGCATTTGACATTCTGATTAGTATGTGTCTCGCAGTTGGTCTATTTGGATTTATTTGGATGGGTGTACATTGTGCTTTTTGGACACGGATATCTATATCCTTCAATAGGGTTGGGAAATTTTCTACCATCATTTCTTCAACTATTCTTTCTGCCACTTTTCCCTTATTCTCTCCTTCCAGGACACCCATGACACATATGTTTGCATGCCTTCTGCTGTTGTTTAGTTCCCTGAGATCTTGTTCAGTTTTTTCCATTCGCTTCTTCATCTGTCCTTTTGTATGTTCGCTTTCGGAGGCCATGTCTTCAAGCTCACCAATCCTTTCTTCTGCCTCCTCAAATCTGCTATTATAAGACTCCAGTGTATTTTTAATTTCATTTATTGTGCCTTTCATTTCCATAAGATCTGCTATTTTTCTATGTATGCTTTCAAATTCTTCTTTGTGCTCATCCAATGTCTTCTTAACATCCTTAATCTTTCTAGCCATCTCATTGAACTTATTAAGAAGATTTGTTTGAACATCTATGATTAGTTGTCTTAATGACTTTATGTCATCTGGAGGTTTATCTTGTACCTTTGACTGGGCCATATCCTCCCATTTCCTGGTGTAGATTGTAATTCTCTGTTCGTGTCTAAGCATCAGTCTTACTGGATGTATTTACTCTGGGTGCAGTTTCTCTCTTTAGTTTAGGACTTTCTTGCCATTTCTCCCTTGCTGGTTGTGTAGTAGGAGCCAAGGATGTGTTTGGTATCGTAAGCTGTGGAGACTCAAGCTGCTCATGCTGTCCCAGGGACCAATGAAACTTCTCCCACCTTTCTCCTTTGCCAGGGACAGGGACAGAGCCACAGCCATGTGTAATATTCCAAGTTGTGCAGCCTCAACTGTAGTTGCCCAGAGAAACTGATGAAGGCATGCCCTACCTCCCTTGTCTGGGGCAGGGATGGAGCTGCAGGTGTGGGCAGCAATCTATGCCGTGTGGGTCCAAAATGACCACAGTTGCTCTGGTAGACTTCTGACTATTCAGTCTGTGCCAGCTGAATGCATCTGCAGTTACCCAGAGAGGCTGATGTAGATCCTGCCAGCTTCCTCCCTACCAGAGGTGGGGCTGAAGCCTAGGCTAAGGCTGCAGTCTGATCTGGGTGGAAAGAAGCCAGTCCCTACTGTCACTGTGATTATCTTCCCCTCATGCTGGGGGCAGAGTCAAAATGGTGGCTACCAGCCTCTTTCTGACTTGGACACAATCAAACTTTACTTGTTCTTAGTATTATACTTTAGCCCATCAAATGTATGAGTCAGTAGCTTAGTAAAGCCAACCTTCTCTTCCTCCCCTGTTTTTGGGAAATGGAGCTTCCAACTCCAACCACAGAATAGGTCCTGAGACAGCTTATGCCACCAAAGTAGGATGATCCGCAGCCTCTGCAGCTTGGCCTGTAGTTTCCCAGAGAGGTGGTGCAGATCCCCCCCAGCTTCCTCCCTGCCAGAGGAAAGGAAAATGAATAAGCTGCTTTGAGATATAATTATCTTCCCTCAGGCTAGAGCTCCAATCGATCTGGATGGAAAGAAGCCAGTCCCTACCAGCACTGTGATTTTCAATCAGCCCCACTTCCCCTCATGCCGAGGGTGGAGTAAAAATGGCAGCTACCATCCTCTTTCTGACTTGGACAGGTTCAAACTTTAGCTGTTCTTAGGATTATACTTTAGCCAGCCAAATTTACTAATTAGTAGCTGAAGTTGGTGCCCAGCCTTCTCTTCCTCCCCCATTTTTGGGAAATGGAGCTTCTAATTCCAGCCACAGAATCACTCCCAAGGTGGCTTGTGCCACCAGTGGAGGATGGGCACTGGCCTCTGGGGTGTGGAGTGCTCTACTCACAAATCTTCTCTGCAGATGGGCAGTGTCCTCCTTCCATTCTTTCAAGAATGTTGCAGGATGCTCTTCTGCTCTCCTGGATCCCCCAAACAGGTGCTTCAGATAGCTCTGGGTGATTACTAACTGCCCTGTGGCACAAACTGACTCTAGGAGCTCCTTACTCTGCCACCATCTTCCTGGTTGTCTCCTGAGAATATTATTTTTAACAAGTTGCTCCAGCGATGTTTATGTGCATTTAAAATTAAGAAACCATTTATGGCATAATTGTTAGACTTCAGATGACTTGCCTCAGGCTGCACTATACTTCCAGTGACCCTGATTTGCCCTCTTAGTCCCATGAGAGAAGAAAATCACCTTCATTAGCAAACTGTCTTTCATTAGTGATCTAGATATTGACTTGGCTTGAATTTAAGTCAGCCTCCTCAAGATTTCAAACAATGCAATTGGGTTTAGATTTTCAAACCTCCACCCTATGTAGCACCAATCATGCTCCTCCCCACCCAATTTATGTCACTCACTATCTTGATTGGGATGCACAGCCCCCAGGGTCAGCCCCTCCATTTCCAGCAGACTTTTTCAGGAATTAGGATGGACAGAACTCTATTTGTGATATTTGAGTATGTAGTTGTTTGTATGTGAAACAACCAGACTAACCAGAATTGTTAGGGAACATAATTTCACACATAGAAGAATTTATAGGAACTAGGGATTAATAGGTTAGAAAAGAGAAGAATTGTGGATGATGTGATTACCTATTTCAAATACACTAGCATGGAAAAGATCTTTTGTTGTTTACAGTCCAGTATTTAGTTGAAGAACAATGATAAAAGTTGCAACAAATTTTACACTAATATAAAGAAGACACTATTATTGAGAGACCTGAAAATGAAATAAGCTGCTTTGAGATATAATTATCTTCCTGTCTGTAGAAATTCACATTGAATATATTCAAAGAAAATTCAAAATTCTGATGTATGCTCTATTTTGTCACTGCTAAGTTTCTGTCTACTTCTGAAAGTCTATGATTCCATTAATGTCCTTGTTAGATGTAATTTCTGATTTTATGAAGTATTTCAAGCCCCCTGTTTTATATTTGAGAAAAATCAAAGCTCTAGAAACTGTCCTGTAACAGCCTCAAAGTTAGTGATAAAATGATCTCATATATCCTGTGTTTTAGTTCAGAATTCTTTCCCATGTCAAGAAGTTACTCTTTACTTAGGATAAACATAATACTGAAAACTTTATTTTCTAAACTTGAGAAATGAAATTTTTGTTTTTCTTTTATTCAGAATTATGATTTTACCCATCTTTCATATAACATGGGACATTCCAATGATTGTAGAACTTCTATTAATTTATCAACTCCATTTCCTCACAGTGCTGTTTGGTTACTACTTAATATTTTTTACTAAAAGGAAGTCTATGTTCTTTTAAAAAATTAAATACATTCTTCTAGACATTTTAGTGTATTGAAATCATCTAATTTAGAGATTTGGCATAAAGATTTGGAACTGAGACTAAAACCTGTATTTCAGAACTAGGTTAATTTAAATTCTGACTAAATATATATCTGTTTTTCAATGTATTAATTTCAATTGTCTTTGAAGATACTCCTTATTGAATCAGCATACACTTAGGAAATCCAGATTAGCGATCCTTAAATAGTGATTCACTGGACTAAGAAGACAATAGAAATGTTTACCTCACTATTAAGAACTATGGAAGAGGACTGTGGGATGATGGAAGAGTAGGACGTTCTAGGAATCAGTCCTTTACCAGAACAACTGTTAAATAGTCAGCAACTGTCTGATCAACTATTTTGAAACTCCAGAGTCCAGTAGAACACTGTGCAGCATTCAGAGAAGAGTGAGAGGAAGAAGCTGGTAAATTGCAGTAAATGCCACTGAATTGTATTCTCTAAACAGCAGCAATCAGCAGCAGCAGCAGACAGCACTAATGTGCTGGAGTAGCTTGCTAGTGCCAGAGTGGAACATAAAGGTCCAGTTGCCAAAGTTCCAGGATATAGGGTTAGAGCACTGATCACTGTCTGATGACCTACTGTAGGTCACTGGGGGCTCGGTTCTGAGGGTGGCCATTGTTCCAACCCTCCCCCAAAAAGCTAAAGAGACTTAAAGATGGTGTGCTTTCTCAAGCCATGAGGACAGTTGAAGGGTTGCATTTGCCAGGCAGGTGCAAGAGGAGACAAGAAAGGACAGCTATGAGGAGCCTTGGGGGAAGCTCCTGATGCCCTCATCCCCTCCCCAGGACAATTTAGAGCTGACCACTGCTCCGTTTTTGTGTCCCCTAACTTCCAGCTAGCAAAAACTAACTTAGAAAACGCCGCTCCTCCTAGAATTTGCCCTCCAGGCAAAAGCAGCTTGAAAAAGGAAAACTGAGTAAGAATTTTCAGTTGAGTCCGGCCATCTGGCACAAAGGCTCACCTGCTTTAAATCCTTCAGAGGAACACAGTAAAAGGGAGAAGATCTGTTTCGTGGAAAGCAGAGGGGGCATTCAAATTCCTGTAAACAGGGAAACTCCTAAGGCCAAGCAAGCACAAACTCAGGACAAGACACAAACTCAGAAAAGACTGGGAGAACCCTGCGCTTTACATTCAATCAGGCTGACCTTCTTGATAGGAGGGCTGAACTCTGAAAGAGAGCGCCAGTCAATGCAAACCCAATTTGCAAGGACTATGAAAGGTGTTTTTAGCTTAGGTTTGCTTGGTTTTGTTGGCTCCTGACACTCAGGAAAATCTCTATCATTATCACTAGCTAAATGCAAACTCAAGAAACAACGGATCAGGGAATAAATCCTAGAGTTAACATTTAAAATATTAAAGTGTGCAGGGTGCAACAAAAGATTACAAGTCAAGCAAAGAAAGAGGAAATGATGGACCTAACTGTATTACTCAGTCAAAGGGGTGCTGATGCAAAATGCCAGAAATCTGTTGGTTTTTATAAAGGATATTTATTTGGGATAGAAGCTTACAGTTACCAGGCCATAAAGCATAAGTTACTTCCCTCACCAAGGTCTGCTGCCACCTGTTTTGGAGCAAGATGGCTGCCGATGTCTGCAAGGGTCCAGCCTTTCTCTTCCTCTTAAGGCTCCATGGTCCCAACTTTTTCTAATATCTGCTGTAGACTGGGATAAGTCTCGTCTCTCTCCCGGGGCTCATTTCTCTCCAGGCTTAGCTGCTCTGGTCTCTCCACAAGGTCAGCTGTAGACTATCAGGCTCTCTCTCTTCCTGGGGCCTCTGCTGTATCTATGGAGCTGTCTCTGTTCCTCTGTGTTCTTCTCCTGCATGTGTACTTCCCTGGAGCTCCAGCCTCAAAATTCAAACTTCCCTTCTCTGTTGTGCGGTTTCTACGTCCTACTGACGTGGCCCAAACAAAGCCCCAATCATTATTTATTAAGTAAAATGAAACCTCCGAATCCAATATAATTAATATGCCCAGAGAAGCAGCACAGTTTACAAACATAATCCAATATCTATTTTTGGAATTCATAAATAATGCCAAACTGCTACACCATCCAAAAAGGATAAAAATCCAGAAAGCTTCAATGAAGAAGACCAGACTATGGACATACCAGAAAAAGACTTTTTAAAAAAATGATCTTCAATGTGCTTAAGGAAATAAAGGAAAATATAGAAAAACAACTAAAGGATATCAGGAAAACAATGAATGACCAATATGAGAATCTCAATAAAGAGATGGAAATTTTAAAAGGAATAAAACAAAATACTGGAGTTGAAGACTACATTAACAAATGAAAAATTCCCAGGAAGGTTTCCATAGCAGATTAGAGCCAGCAGCAGAAAGAGGAAATTGAAATGAGTCAGGCTGAAGAGAAGAAAAAATAATTAGAAAAACAGTAAGTAGCCTAAGAGACCTCTAACACCATTAAGCATACCAACATACACATTATGGGATTCCCAGAAGTAAAGAAAGGGAAAGGAGCAGAAGAAATATTCAAAGAAATAATGACAGAAACTTCCCAAGCATAGCAAAAGATGAGAATATGCACACCCAAGCCACGTACACAATCAATGGGTTAAAGAGAAAATCACAAGGGAAATTAAGAAATATCCTGAAGTAAATGAAAATAGAACATGCCAAAACTTAGGGGATACAGCTTTAAATGCTTATATTAAAATAAAGATTTCAAATCAAAGACTTAACTTCAAAACTGGAGGAAATAGATAAATAAGAGGAAACTAAATCCAAAACAAGCAGAAGGAAGAAAATAAAGATGAGAGTGGATATAAATGGAATACAGAATTTAAAAATAAAATTAAAAAAACAAGTGTTGGTTTTCTGAAAAGATCGATAAAATTAACAAATATTTAGCTAGACTGAGGGAAAAAAAAGAAAGGACATAAAATCGGAAATGAAAATGGGGGCATTACTACTAACCTCACAGAAACAAAAAGGACTATAAGAATATGAACAATAAATTGAAAACCTATATATACACACACACATATATAAAACCTACAGCATATAGAAAAAACCTACAGCTAACATTCTACTTAATGATGAAGGACTGAAAGTGTTCCCTGTAAGATGAAGAACAGGATAAGTTTGCGCACTATCACTGCTGCTATTCAACATTGTACTGGAAGTTTTAGCCAGATCAGTTAGGCAAGAAGAACAAATAAAAGGCATCCAAATTAGGAAGGGAGAAGTAAAACTTGTACTATTTGCAGATGGCATGATCCTATATACAGAAAATCCTGGAGCATCCATAACAAAGCTCCTAGAGCTAATAAATATATTCAGCAAAGTGTCAGGGTACAAGATCAACACCCAAAAATCACTGCTGTTTTTATACATAAGCAATGGAAATCAGAAGAAGAAATCAAAGAATAAAATTCCATTCACAATAACAACTAAAAGAATCAAATAAATCTACCTTACAATGTAAAAAACATGTACACAGAAAGCTACAAAACACTGCTAAAAGAAACCAAATAAGAGCTAAATAAATGGAAGGACATTTCATGTTCATGGAAAGGTTGGCTAAATATTGCCAAGATGTCAGTTTAACCCAAGACAATTTGTAGATTCAATGTAATCCCAAACAAAATTCCAATAAACTTCTTTGCAGAAATGGAAAAGCCAATCATCAATTATATATGGAAGGGTAATGAACCGTATAGAGACAAAGCCATCTTAAAAAGGAACTAAGTTGGAGGATTCACACTTCCCAATCTTAAAACTTATTACAAAGCCACAGTAATCAAAAGAGCATGTTACTTGCAAAGCAACAGATATATAGACCAAATTGAGACTCTCAAATTGAGAGTTCAGAAATAAACCCTCACATATATAGCCAAGTGATTTTCTGACAAGGTGCCAAGACCACTTGATTTGGAAAGAATAGTCTCCTCAACAAATGGTGCTGGGAAAACTGGGTGTCCATATGCAAAAGAATTAAGGTGAACCCTACCTCAGTCCATATACAAAAATCAACAAATGGATCAAAGACCTAAATAGGAGGATAAGAACTATAAAACTCCTAGAAGAAGACATAGGGAAGCATCTTCAGGGCCTTGGGCAATGATTTCTTAGATTTTACACCCAAAGCATGAACAACAAAAGAAAAAAAATAGATAAATGGACTTCATCAAAATGTAAAACTTTTGAACATGAAAGAACTTTATCTCAAAAGTAAAATGACAACCTAGAGAATGGGAGAAAATAATTGGAAACCATATATGAGGGTTTCATAACCAGAATATATGAAGAACTCCTACAAGACAACAACAAAAAACCCCACAAAGAACCCAATTTAAAAATTGACAAAAGACTTGAGTAGACATTTCTCCAAAGAAGATACACAAATGGCCAAAGAGGACATGAAAAGATGCTCAATATTGTTAGCCATCAGGGAAATGCAAATCAAAATGGCATTTCACAGCTTGAATGGCTACAATTAAAAAATGGAAAATTCCAAGTGTTGGAGAGGATGTGGAATAATAGGAACATTCATTCATTGTTGGTGGGAAGGTAAAATGGGGTAGCTGCCTGGAAGGCAGTTTGATGCTTCTCAGAAGGTTAAGTATAGAATTTCCATATGACCTAGCAACCTCACTTCTAGGTATATACCCTGAAGTATTGAAAATAGGGACTTGAACAGATATTTGCACACATATGCTCATAGTGGCATTATTCACAATTGCTAAAAGATGGATGCATCAACTGAGGAATGCATAAATAAAATGTAGTGTATAATACAGTGGAATATTATTCAGCCATAAAAGGAATGAAATTCTGATACATGAGACAGTGTGGATGAATCTTGAAGACATCATATTTAGTGAAATAAGCCAGACACAAAATGACAAATTCTGTATGAGCTCACTGATATGAAGTAATTATAATAAACAAACTCAGAGTCAGATGGTGAACAGGGGATGGGGTGGTGGTAGGGAATAGAAAGTTAATGCTTTGTTGGTACAGAAGTTCTGTTTCAGATGATAGAAAAGTTGTGGTAATGGATGGTAGGGATGGCAGCACATCATTGTGAATATAATTATCAGCACTGAATTATATATTTGAATATAGGTACAAAGGGAAAATTTTAGGTTGTATATTTATTACTAGAATAAAAATTTTACAAAATTCCACAGGATTGTACAATACAAACAGTGAACCCTAAGATAAATGATGAGCTATAGTTAATAGTAAAAGTATTAAAATGTGCTTTCATCAATTGTAACAAATGCAATTGTAACACTAATGCATATAGGGGCACTCTGTATTTTATGCATGATTCTTCTGTTATCCCACAACTTCTCTAATAAAAAATATTAAATAAAATTAAACATTTAGTTCCTTAAAAAAAACTGAACAAACATAAAATAATATGAATCAAACTAAGTTTATTTATCTAAAAAGTTTTAAAATCAACATATTTACTAAGTAACAGAACTAATTATAAGAACCCATTTTTGAAGTTTATGTTGATTATTGGCATTTTTGAAATAGCAAATGGGTAAGATGCAGTAGGATTTTTTGGAAAATATATCATGGGTGAACGATTTTTATAGAAGAATAAAGCTAAAAAGCAGTGCCATTTACCTCTTCTCTAATATTTAGATTATAGAAATTGCATTTCTTTAATATTTTACAATTAGGACAAAAGATAATCAATTGTGTTTTTCAAATACGGGTTATGTGTTGCAAAAAGGGGGAGTACTGTCTACTTTCAAAAAGGAAAAATGGTTTTTACTAAATTATAGAAAGAAAGCTTCATAAAAATGTGCCTTTCCAATTTTTTTAAGTGCAATTTTACCACTTTGGTCTTTGAAAATATACCCATCTAAGAAATTCATTTTTAAATAAATTTATTAACAAAAGAAACCAAGGGATTATAATGGATCAGGCTTGTACCTTATCACCCAAATCCACTGTAGTAATGCAGAGATAAAGTGACCCACTTGAAAAAGAAAAAAAAATAGAACTGTGGAGATTCTGAGACTTTACCCAAGTTTCAAGCTAACAAGTTAATCTGTGAAAATTTCATGGATGTTGGCAAAGATACAAGTCTCTTTGGTCAGAGACAAATTGCTGTTTATTACTTACAGCAATAACAGTAGCCAGGACATCAACATTTTTGTTGGTTCACCAGACAACACAAAGAGGACCAGATGATGGCTACTTACACAGTGAAAGGAAAGGAACCCTGAGCTTAGGGAACCCAAAGGTTTTCTAAAGGGCAGTGTTGGGGATTGAATCATGTTCCCCACAAAAGACATATTCAAGTCTTAATCTGCATTCTAATAGGTGCAAACCCTTTTGTAAATAAATAGGCCCTTTGAAGATATTATTAGTTAAGATACAGACTTTGAACATCCCACTTAGATGAGACCAAATTGAATCAGGTTGGGCCTTAATCCATATTACTAGAGACCTCATAAGACAGAGGAAATTTGGTGTTGCCAGCAAGTAGATGTCAGAAGGTCAGAAGGAGCCAGAAAATGAAACAGATCACCATGGGTTAGAAGCAGAGATGTGAGCCAAGGAATCCCAAGGATTACATCCAGTGAACACCAGAACACTACAAACTCAGAGATAAAGCATGGTCTGTCCAGACATAGATTTTAGACTTCTAGCCTCCGAAAATATGAGACAATAAATTCCCATTATTTAAGCCAACTCATTACATATTATTTGTCATAGCAGCCCTGGCAAACTAAGACAGAAAGTAAATACACCTGACCCTTGCCCTGAAGGGAGGCACTTTATCTTCTAAGGCTGTTGTGCACTATACAAACATCCTGGAAAAGATAATCCAGAACAAAAGCAGTCAGTGTCCCTGTTCACAAATGTGCATAATCACAAGAGACACATGGAAAATTGTCTTCCAGCACTTATCACAACTCTTCCAACTAAAATTGTCAACCTTTCTCCCTCTCTCAACTGTCAACCTCTTCTTGACAACAGAGACAACTGATATTTGCAAGGGATAGCATGATGAACCTGATAAAATTTGTATATCCCCAAATTACATTATCCGAAACTCTGACTTAACTTCCTGTTCCAAGTTTTTATCAAAAGGAATATGGCATGGTATATAAGATGCAGGGTACAATCCACTGAGTTTGAATGCTGACTCTGCTCCCTTGATAGAAGTGTGAATTGGGGAGGTTATTTGAATTCTCTGTGCCTTAGTTCCCTCGTTCTGTAAAAAGATGATAATATACTGACCCTACCTAGTAGGATTTAAATGAGAACCAAATGAGATAACGCATGTACAATGCTCAGCACAGTGACTGGCACATAATAATAAGTGCTAAAGAATTGTTAGCTCTTATTATTTGTGGAGTCTGTATTAGTTAAGGTAGAGGCTAAGCTGCTATAATAAAGAGACCAAAAATACAATGCTTCAAAGAAGATTGAAGTTTATTTGTTTAATTTAAGTGGGCTTTGCTTCACAAAGGCACCCAGGCTAGTAGGGTTACTCTTCCAACCTCATGTATTCCAAACATAGCCTTTTCCAAACAGAGGAAGGAAAGGAAGGAGGATGTCCAGGCCAAGGATCTTTGAGTGATAAACCATAATTTTCACATATTGCTTCTGCTCACATTCATAACCTTAGCCCCATGCTCACATAATCAAACCTAGCTGCAAGGCAGGCTGGGAGCTGTGTTCTAGCTAAATTCTAATTCTATAGAAAAAGAAGAGAGATTTTGGTGGGCAACTAAAAGGCCCCAATAAAAAAGTAAATAGCACTCCTCTTTGCACCTGAATTTTGGCACTATTGAGAAATAAGACAAAAGTGTGTGCTTATATAGAAAAAAAATTTTTTTAGAGATTATAAATTAGCATGAAAGCCAAACTAGACTTGCCCACATTGTACCCCCAGTTTCTAGTTTAGACCTTAGAATATCCTATTCTGGGAAAGTTTGAGCGGGCAGAGCCATCCCAGTTCTCCAGGTCACTGTCTCCTATAGTTTCAGACAGACAAAAAGTGAGAAAGAAACCAAATTCATCATGCCCAGGATCACTGATAGATTTGCTTCATATATTTGATGCATGTGGACAGTGCCTGTCACCTACCTTGCCTTGCTACCATGGGAGCGAAGGGTAAGACAAGAGTCTGGGAGCATTCCTCCTTCCTATGGAAGCCAGAGTAACAGGACAAAGGTATTCTTTCCAAGACATTATCATCATTATCATCATCACTACTATCACCAGCACATTATCTTATTATTGTTATTTCAAAGCAACCCAGTTTGGTATTTAAAAAGCACACTCCATTAAGAGACCTTTCTGTTGTTTATTCTCTTTTTCAATATTTTCTATGAAATCTGAGATGAAGTCATCTCAGAATTCTGACTTAGAAAAAGATTTATCTCTTCTGGTGGTGTTTACATTGCCAGGAAGCATAGAACTCAGTTTTGTATTTTGATGCTACAGCTTGCCTCAGTCTTTGTTTCAGAAAAAATTATTTGTGCTTCTTCCCAAACTGTACCCCTATCTCATTTATCATTCCCCCTGATAATCACATGCTTTTTAAAAGTTATAATGCAAGCTGCCACAAATTCTTTTAAGGTAGGATATAAATTATCCATATAAACATGCACTCATTAAATGCAGTGAAATGGAGAAAATGCTGAAGAGAAATATGCTATCCATGAGTGCTTTAAGATAAAATGCTGGCCCATAAAAGTTAACGTTTATAGGACATAAATTGGCCCAGCATAGGAGTGTCAAGATAAAGAGATGATGATTATGAATAATGGTATTAATCCTGCCTGCATTTCTAGAGGCTATAACATTTTCTCCATGCACATTCTCTTTGACACTATTCATTTAAAATTATTTGCTAGGTCCATGAAATTCTTTGTTTCCTTGGCCTCTATAATATTACCAATCATAGTTGTCCTACATCTGCTACTATTTCCAATCCTATATATTATCTATTTATGTTGCTGGATCAGAGCGAACCCAATGGGCCCAGAGTGGAAAGACCTAAGAAGGCTGTTTATGTGAATTCATGTGAAATATTCCTTAATCTCCTGTAAATAAGTGGGTAAGACAATGGGGAGGTTGCAAGTCCTTTCTTATGTAGTTGGGGTCACGTTGAAACTTAAGTCTATCACTGTCAGTTCTTACAGGCTGATGAGAAAACTCAAGTTACACATATAGAAGTGAGAAAACTGAGGACAAATAAACAAAGGGGCCTGCTCAGGTCACAGGATTAGTAAGCCCTCCAACTCTTAACTAAGAGTTCTTTCAATGAGCATACCTGCCAATAATTCCCATGTAAATGCTTTCCTAGATTTAGCATTCTTCCAGTTGTTTAATCCAGGTTCTCTCGTTTACTCCCCACTACTTCTCCATGAAGTAAATGTAATTATTCCAATTTACACATGAAGAAATTATCTATAAGAAATAACCAAAATGACCAAGATCTTTGTGGTAGACAGAATAATGGCCTCCCAAAAAAGTTCACTTTCTAATCTGAGAACCCATGGACGAGCTAATTTTCATGGCAAATGGGTCTTTACAGATGTGATTAAATTAAAGATCTTGAGATGGGAAAATTTTCCTGGATTATCAGGTGGGGTCCCTATGTAAGAGAAGAAGGAGGACTGGAGTCAGAGAAGATGTGACAACAGAAGCAGAAGTCAAAATAAAAAAGCTTGGGTTTGAAGATGCTGTGCTGCAGGCCTTGAAGGAGGAGGAAAGGGCCAGAAGCCAAGGCATGCAGGTAGCCTCCAGAAGCTGGGAAAGGCAAGGAGATGGATTCTCCCCTCAAGCCTCTAGAAGAAATGCAGGCCGGCCACCACTTTGATTCTAGGACTTCTGACATCCAGAACTATAACATAGCAATTTGTGTTGTGTTGAGCCACTAAACATGTGGTAAACTATTACAATGGTTACAGATTTTTAAAAAGCAACAAAAGCTTTTAGGAAGAAAATATTTACTCCTCCATTGTAATCATTTCTATAGCCGAATAGAAGAGTTTGTTCTCTGTACCTCTCCATGGCCATGGCAATTATACCATTCTGTGGGGGATGGCCAGGAAGATCTGGCAGTACTTCCTGTCCCTCCTCTTCATCCCCAGATGCATCTGGGCCTGAAGGACAACCTCCACTTTTTAAGGATGACAGTAGTGCCTGATGGGATCCAGCCTTGCTTTGGCATTGCAAAGAAATGTGCAATACACAGCCAACTCACAGTTTCATTACCACCTTGCCTTCTCCAGATGTTTGGAAGCCAGGAAATACATTGCTTACAGCCACACATGTGTTTCTGAAAAAGGGTCCTAATAAATGTGTCTGGTCTGTAAAATAACTCTCTGATATTGACCTGATTCCGAAAAGAGAATTGGCTCTTCACTTCTTCTCTATTGGGTTAGACATTACATGAGGAGTGTCAGCTACACATCTTTTAAGTATTTGCTCTGGATTCAATATTAAGAATGCTATTGGGGGGTGCTTTTTAGAACTATGCATCAAAATGCTGGCGTATTTAAAAAAAAACTTTTTAACCTATTCTATGATGTTATCAGCCAGTAAATCTTAGGAAAAGACCATTAAACCATCCTAAAAGCTCTTGATTTGTAAACACAGTGCAATACAAATTTTTGGTGCTTTAACCACATAGCAGTTTCCATCCATTATAAGAATTATTATGATTACTACAATATAATGTGATTTTTTAGGGAAAAGGAAGCAGAACCAATAAGATTGCTCAACACCCTACAGCTAGCATCCACTGGCATCAAAGACTGTACTCAAGTCATTTAACTTCCAAGTTCAAACTCTTTTTATTATTTCAGGGTGGTCTTTGATAGACTACAGAAAGAGTTAGCTATCTCCATTGAGCATTCATAATTTCTCTGAAGTTTAATTGCTGAACAGTGGGTTAATCACCAAATAAAATGCAGGATTACTCAATTGCTAGTTGAGTAATTACTATTCCACAGTTCAATAAATTGAGGCAAAAATGTGGGATAATTTTTGTTCTTCCTAAACTTCCTCTTGTTTGTACAGTAAATTATAAATATAGTAATTAATATAGCCAGATTTAGAAGGGATTTGAATGAAGTTCTTGAATGACCCAGGGGAGAGGAGATAAAACTGGTTTTTTTGCTCATCCAGTGGTTGGCAGCTGGGCCCAGTTCTAATTTACTTTGGGAAATGAAGAAATATGATGTTACTGGCATCTATAGAGCATAGAGCAGTTTACACTAGATTCCTATACAATGATAAACTATTTTTTTTCTATGCCCTGATTTCTATTACAAATAAATTTCACTTTGCTGCTTTAATTAAATTATTCCATATTTTCCAGAGCAAAAATAAATTTGATGATCCCTCAAGAAATTTACAGGGACAGAGGTGTGGAGGTATCTGTGGTTTTGGCTTGCTGTTAATGATTGTGCAGTTTTTTAAGTATATTTAAAAAAAAAAAAGCAAAAGTACTATTTCCCCAAACAGCTCTTCAGAGATAGCTCCTGAAAGATGCTGAGTTACGGATCACTTTCCATCTTTGAGACCTTTGCTGAAAGAGCCTCCCAAACCCTGCCTCTCTGTTTTCAGACTGTATTGACCAGAAGAAGGTATCTGGTCACCTCTGCTCCATGACTCAAATGGAGTGACCCTGAGCAAGTGGGCATGACATAGGGAACTCACCTTGGAGCTCCTTGGCATAGTCTGTTTCTGCAGATAAGGCTGACACTTGGTAGTGGGTTAATTTATATACAATGATCAAGCAACCAGGGAGGCAAAATAATGATTCAGAGTAGTCCCAAGTGCCAACCATGAGACACACCCTTTCAGTAGGCTCAGTTTCCTGGTTGGAGGTGGAATATTTTGCATAAGAATTCAGGAACTGTTTACTAATTAAAATAACTCTGTATATCTATGGTATATGTACCAGCCAGAGACCCTCTTTTTCTTAAGTTGATACTCAACGGTACAAGTCAGACAGTTACTGATTGTGTTCCCACTGGAAGAAAATTTATTTCCTATGATGTTAGAAGTGGAAAAGAACTTAGACATCCAGCCTGTCTTCACTCTGTCGTTTAAAAAATAGGAATAGTAGGGAAGCGGCTGTGGCTCAATCAGTAGGGCTCCCGTTTACCATATGGGAGGCCCCGGGTTCTGGTCCCGGGGCCTCCTGGTGAAGGCAAGCCCGCCCGCACGGCGTGGTTGGCTGACCCAGTGAGCACAAGCAGCAAGGGGGGGGGGAATGAATAAATAAATAAATAAATCTTTTAAAAAAAAAATAAATAAATAAAAAATAAAAAATAGGAATAGTGAAGCCCAAGAGGTAAATCAACTTGCTCAATGCAACTTAATTCCAGTCATAAACAAATGCCCGAATATTTTTAAGAGTAAAATACATTTTGTTCACAGTTTCAAAATATAGAGCTTTGTTATCATGGAATGAAGATTGCCTAGCAGTGCTTCTTGAACTTGAAGGTGCTTTGGAATCCCTGGGTATCTTGTTATAAGAAGGCGGGCCCTGAGATTCTGTATTTAACAAGCTCCCAGGTGGTGCCAATACTGCTGGGCCATACCTTTGAATATTGTAGGTTTATAATATTCCCTGACCTAGTGTGCAGAGACCTGAGCCTCCAGCAGAAAGGTACTTTCCACTGTGAATTAATTCTTTCCTAGTTTGATAAGGGATTCCCATCAGAAAATTCTTTTTCTATGCCTAAGGCTAATGGTATTTTTTTTTTTTAATGTTTCTTTCATAAAGTAAAACTAAGAAGGTGGACAATTTAAAAGTCTTCTGCTAAGTCTCCTTCTTAAGTATCCTTGGCAGAGGAACCTTATCATAGTTAAGAAAGTTCACATCTGCATCTCCCACTTATAGCATGTTTGCTTCCTCTTAATAATCCACATTGCAAAATTGCAACTAGGCAACTAGCAAAACGTTATCGGGAAATACAACTGCTAGCTTGCATTCATAACAAGTTCCCTTTCTTAGCCCACTTTGTTCTCTCCTGCATACAAGGTTTCTCAAGCTTGACATTTGGGGATGATCAAGTCTTTGTTATGGAGACTTTCCTGTGTATTGTTGGATTTTCAGCAGCATCCCTGGGCTCTACCCCTAGACGCAAGTAGCACCTCCCCGCCTACTCCTCTGAGTTGTGACAACCATAAATATCTCCAGACATTACCAAATGTCCTCTAGGGGGCAAAATTGCCCCCAGTTGAGAACCACTGCTTTTTAAAAAATTATTTATACTATGTTGGAAAGGACAATCAGCTTAAAACAGAACAAAATTTTAGATGTGAAAGTGATCTTAGAGGTCTTCTAAGTTTGGGGATCATGTACTGGGTGGTAGTTTGGAGCTACGTACCCCAGAAAAACATGTTCTTAAACTTAATCCATCCCTGTGGGTGTGAACTCATTGTAAGTAGGACCTTTTGGTAAGGTTACTTCAGTTAAGGTGTGGCCAAACTCAATCAGGATGGGTCTTAATCCTATTACTGGGGTCCTTTATAGGCAGAGTGAAATTCAGACAGACTCAGAGAGAAAGCCAGGGGAACCAAGGAGCAGAAGGTCAAAGGAAACAGGAAAAGAAGGGAGAGGCCAGGAGAGTTACCATGTGCATTGCCATGTGACAGAGGAGCCCAGGACCAAGGATCACTGAGCAGTAGGTCCCAGGATGCCAGTCTTCAGGAAGAAATCATTGCCTTAATGACATCTTGACTTGGACTTTTCTTAGCCTCAAAATTGTGAACTATTAAATTCCCATTGTTTAAGCCAACATTGCACGATATTTGCTTGAGCAGCCAAAGAAACTAAAACACACTGAATTCAGATTGAAAACACCGTTATTATTATTGGTCACAAGTCTTTCTGTTCAAATGGTGAATTTAAGTTATTTCTCAATGTTCCATTTTTAAATGACATAAACTTCAGTAGCAAAGTCCAGATTCCATACCTGGATTTAGTCTTTGCTGATGTGCCGGGGGCTGGGAAGGAATTAATACCTTTTTCTATTGTTATCCATGCAAGCTTAGAAAAGGTGACACCAGAGCTGTATGAAGCCTCCAACGTGTCCCCAAATCAGGGAGCAGCCAGCTGGATTGCGAGGTACCAGTCTCCCTTTTAGTAGGCATTATCAATATCTCAGAATATTTGTCTTGGGATCTTTTTACCTAGCTTGGGAAGTATTGAGGAGGACCATAGGGAGGAGAGGAGAAAGCCTCTTGTTACAAACTACGAAGTGTGGAGTCTGGCTTCAGGTGAAAATTCTACGTATGAACATTCAGGCTGGACCACAGACAATTACAAGCTTTTGCCTGGCCAACATCCTTGGGGCTGGGGGGTGGGATGGGGGAGCTGCCCTCTGCACACAGCAGTTTTCTGGAGGTGGTTAAGTCAAGGACTCAGCACCACCACCACCACCTTCGCCGCCGCCACCCCCAAGCCGTGCACATACTCACAGCTGCTTCCATTCAGTGCCTATATTCCTGCACTTCCCAGGTGCCTCCTCTGGGACTTCTTTAAGGGGGGGTGGGGGTTGGGGCAGAGGCACTTTTCTCCACTTTGACTCAGTACCTTTCTACTCCTAGCACTTCCTACTCTCCCTTACCTGTGGCCCATGGTCCATAAAAAAGCAGGAATCTTTGTTCAGGATTCCTCAGCAGTAAGACAATTCCCCCTTTCCCCATCTATGCTACATGTCACCTGACCCTAACCCGATGCTATTCCATGGGAATAATGGGACACTGGGGAGCCAGCACTGCTTTTTGCTTCTTGCATGCTTTTTGTTCTAATAGACCACCTTGTCACCTGGCAGCTGGACACAAAGCACCTCCCACAATTCCTCTCCACCTCCATCCCCCATTCTATACCTTAGTTTTATCCTTAAATAAACTAGGAGTTGGGGTGAGTGTAGAGTTGCCTACTCTCCTCAGAGTTAATATAATTATAATAACTCTTTTTAAAGCTTAATGGCTTCAGTCACAATCCCAGATTAACACAAAAAGTTTCTTTCAATATTCCATAAGATTTATTTTTAGTACATCCAAATTACCAAAGGATATTGTAAAATATCAAGTATTCTACAACCATGAGGACTCTTCTGGTTATTTATTGCTGTATAACAAACTACCCCAAAACTTAGTGGCATAAAACAATACCATTTTATTATATCCACAGATCCAATGGATCAGAAGTTTAGACCAGGGGGAAGCGGCTGTGGCTCAATCAGTAGGGCTCCCGTTTACCATATGGGAGGCCCCAGGTTCGGTTCCCGGGGCCTCCTGGTGAAGGCAAGCCCGCCCGCACGGCGTGGTTAGCTGACCAAGCGAGCACAAGCAGCAAGGGGGGTATAAATGAATAAATAAATAAAATCTTTAAAAAAAAAAAAAAAAAGAAGAAGTTTAGACCAGGCACAGCAGAGATGGCTTATCTCTGCTCCATGATGTAGGGGCCTCAGCAGGGAAGGCAAACAGCTGGAGATGGCCTGAATGGCTATGGGCAGGGATCATCTAGAGACTTCCTTGCTCACGTATCTGGTGCCTGGGCTGGGATGACTTGAAAGCTGACCTCAGCTGGAACCACCAACTGGAGAACCTTCCACATAGCCTCTCCACATCTCTTGGGCTTCCTCACACCTTTGTGGCCTTGGGGTAGTTGCACTTTTTACATGGCAGCTCAGGACTCTGAGGGAGAATGTTCTACCTAACATTCACAGTCTTTTCTGACCTAGCCTTGCACAGTCACTTTGCATGACTTCTGTTGAATTCTATCAGTTGAAGCAGTCATAAGCCTGTGTAGGTTCAGGAGGAGACAGAATTTTCCCATATGCTCTTTAGACTCCAGAATAAAAATCCATCATTGTGTCTCTCATGAAGTACCTAATGCCTCTTTTAATAGGTACTATTTAAATGTTTGTTGAATGTAATAATGTTCTATATAGTTTATGATGGTTTTTTATATTTGTTGGAAGATAAAATAGAACTATATTCTTGAAAGTATACTTTGCTTAGCAAGCAAAACTTCTAAGCCAGCTCATTCAGGGTTGCCAGAGCAGAGTGGTTATGGAGATGTCTGCACCATGCTCTCATCCTAAACTAACTTTTTCATAAATACATATAACATTGGTCAGAATTGGGGTCTGGGTGAAAATAATGGTTCCAGTTAAGCTAACCCAAGTTTTTAGAAAAGAACCCAAAGCCAAAGCCAATGTTCTACATAATGTATTATTATTTAGCAATGTCCTTGATAAATAGAACAGGAGTTTGGATTTTCTGGAATTTTTCAGTTTTCATTCCATTTCCATGAACAAGTTACAATTACTGGGCATTGCAATAATCTTTTCAGGGGGTCTTGCTCCTGGATTTAATATAACAATGGAAAGTCCCAGATTTGTACTGGGTTAAAATTAACCACTCATTGAGCATTTTCCAGCTCTATTTTTTAAAATTTACTTTAAAAGCAGTTTACTTAACTAGTTTAGGCAAACAATTGACTTCCTATTAATTATTTACTAAATTTACTTTGAGGTTTGTTTTAGCATTATGATAGGCTGAATAATGGCCCCCTCAAATGTCCCAGTCCTAAATCCTGTGAATATGTTACTTTACATGGTAAACTGGACATTTCAGGAGACTAAGAATCTTGAGGTAGGGAGATTATCTTGAATTATCTGAGTGGGTCTGATGTGATCACAAGAGGGATGCAGGAAGGTCAGACAAAGGAGAGGCAATGTGAGGATGGAAGCAAGAGGTTAGAGTGATGGGAAGAAGATGTCATGAGCCAGGGAATGAAAACAGTCTCCAGAAGCTGGCAAAGTCAAAGAAACAGATTCTCCCCTGAGGCTTCCAGAAGAAACCAGCCCTGCCAACTCTTTGACTTTAGCCCAGTGAGACTGATTTTGAACTTCTGGTCTCCAGAACTGCGAGATAATAAATTTGTGTTGTTTTAAGCCACTATGTTTGCAGTAATTTGTTATGTTAGCAATAGGAAACTAATACAAGTATAGACATAATTCAAGATGTAGAGCTGTACATTCCATTGATTGATTTAAATATTGGTGTTAATATATGTTTCCTACAAGTATTTAAGTTTACCCCATTGCTGCCAAAATACCATCTGTTCACCTATATTTCTTTGATGACTTAAGAAAACATTATACATGGCAAATTTTCAGAAAACTACCAAATAAAAATTCATTTAAAATGAAAAATCAGAGTGTAGCTTATCATTTTACCAAAGGATGTTTTGTTTATCAATGGCAATTTTAACTGCATGAGTCTTAAATTTTGAGTCACACTAAACATTTCAAAAGTGAGTCAACTCACAAAATTGTAATTTGCTTCCAAATTTTGGAAGCACATCTATTGCATAAAGAAATCAAGGAAGGAAGCAATGCTTGTGTTTATTATCTACTCAATCTGAATACTTCAAATTCCCTAAACATTTTCACTTTTTTGAAGCAAAAAGAACCCTGAAATAGAGTTGGCATTATTAGTCTTAATGCTTTTCCTTATATTATCCATTAGCACCCAAATGCACCTAGTTGTAAAAATTAATACAAATTGTGTGGAGGTGTCTGGCTTAGTATCTGGCACATGGTAGGTGTACAAGAAATATTAATTGAGTGTGAATAGAGGTGGTGATAACAGCTGTAGACAGCAGCCCATGTTTATTGGAAGGCTGACAGGTAACATTCACAGGTTAAAGCTGAAAGAGAATGGCTTTTCCTTTCTTTCAGTAGAGAGAAAAAAGGTCCCTTCACTCTGGCCCTGTACCAGGACCTCAAACATAACTATTAACTACCATAAATAACTTCTGTTGACATCGACATGTTTCTAGGCTGCCATAACCTATTCATAAACAAGAAATGAGTTAAGTACTTAATATGTGTTTTACTTCAGAGTAACACATCTAATAACAGGAAGTTACTTTAGTAGATAATTTTTGCTCAGCATTTGTCAAAAGGCAAATAATGGATGAATTGCTTTTTGTGGGGAGGGAATATTCAATTGAGTATTAAAACATTTTCTAGGGAAGCAGATGTGGCTCAAGCGATTAGGCTTCTGTCTACCATATAGGAGGTCCAGGGTTCTATTCCCAGGGCCTCCTGGTGAAAAAGCAAGTTGGCCTGCATGGCAAGCTGGCCCGCACGGAGAGCTGGCTCAAGATGATGCAACAAAAAGAGACACAGAAGAGAGACAATAAGAGATGCAACAGACCGGGGACCTGAGGTGGCACAAGACATTAGAGCGCCTCTCTCCACTCCAGAAGGTCCCAGGATCAGTTCCTGGTGCTGCCTAAAGGGAAGAGAAACACACAGAAGAACACATAGAGAACAGACAATGAGTGCAAAACAATGAGAGAGGGGCAGGGGAGAAATAAATACATAAAGTAAATCTTAAAAAAAAAACAGAAAACAACATTTTCCACTAATATGTAGGGAAAAACTGTCCCTCAAAATCCTGTGAATGAGAGGGTGGGGCAAGATGGCAGCAGAGTAAGGAGCTCCAAGAGTCAGCTCATCCTACAAGGCAGTTAATGATCACCCAGAGCAATCTAAAGCACCTGTTTGGGGAACCCAGGAGACCAGAAGAACATCCTGCAACATCCTTGGAAGAATGGAAGGAGGAGACTGCCCACCTGCAATGAAGATTCATGAGTAAAGCACTCCACACTGCAAAGGCTGGTGCCTATCCCCCACTGGCAGCACAAGCCACCTCAGGAACTATTCCCTGGTTGGAGTTAGAAGTTCCATTTCCCAAAAATGGGGGAGGAAGAGATGGTCAGGTACTGACTTTAGCTACTGATTAGAAAATTTGGCTGGCTAAAGTCTAATCCTAAGAACAGCTAAAGTTTGAACCTGTCCAGGTTAGAAAGAGACTGGTAGCCTCTATTTTAACTCTGCCCCTGGCATGAGAGGAAGCAGGGCTGATTGAAAATCATAATGGTAGGGACTGGCTTCTTTCTACCCATGGTGGATTGCAGCCATAACCTAGGCTCCAGCCCCACCTCTGGCAGGGAGGAAGCTGGCAGGACCTGAACCAGTCGTTCAGGGCATTTGTAGTAGCTTTTGGCCCACATGGAATGGATAGTTAGACACCTAGGGCTCCATTCCTGCCCTCCTCCAATAGGACAGGGCGAGGGTTTCCCCAGCCTCTCTGGGCAACTACATGTGCTTTCAGCCCCCACAGACTGGGTCGTTGGACACCTGTGTCTCCATCCCCACCCTCCCAATAGGATAGGAAGGGATGGTATTTCCCCAGCTTCTCTGGTCAACTGCAGGTGCTTTAGGCCTACAGGAATTGGATTGTTAGACACCTGTGGCTCCATCCTTGCCAAGAAGGAACAGTATTCCTTCAGCATCTCAGAGCAACTGCAGGTGCTTTGGGCCCACATGGACTAGATTGTTAGGCACTCCTCAGGCTCCATACCTACCCCTGCAGGGTGGAGGGGGGAAATGCTTTGTCATTCTACCTGGGCAACTGTGGTCAGTCTAGACCCACACAGCTTAGTTTCCTGCCCACACCTGCAGCTCCATTCCCACCCCAGGCAGAGGAAGAAGGGGTGTGAAGTTTCATCAGTCTCTCCAGGCAACTACAGATGGTCTTGGCATGCACAGCTTGGATTACTGTGCATGGCTGCAGCTCTGTCCCTACCTCTGGCTGGGGAG
Source organism: Tolypeutes matacus (assembly GCA_026826555.1). Taxonomy (NCBI): domain Eukaryota; kingdom Metazoa; phylum Chordata; class Mammalia; order Cingulata; family Chlamyphoridae; genus Tolypeutes; species Tolypeutes matacus. The sequence goes on from JAKSZT010053769.1 coordinate 4,814,474, forward strand.
AAAGGTGAGAGAAACTTCATCGGTTCCTGTGGTAATGTGGACAGCTTCAGCCTCCATGTCTTACAGTAGTAACTGTATCCTTGGCTCCTATTCCACAACCAGTAAGGAAGAAAGGGCAGAAAACAGATGAAAAAGAGCTGAAAAAAATTCAGATTGGCTAAACACAAGACACTAAAAGTTCCAAATTAAGTTGAACCCAGTTTCAAAGATAGGCTGTAGTGCAAAACTAATCAAATAGAAATCTCTAGACTAAAGAGAAAAACTGCACCCAGAATAAATACATCTAGTAAACATATGCCAAGACACCAACAAAAAATTATAATCCATACCAATAAACAGGAAGATATGGCCCAGTGAAAGGAACAAGCTAAGCTTGTTCCAGATGACATAAAGGAGTTGAGATAATTAATGATAAATGTCCAAACAAATCTCCTTAATAAATTCAATGAGATGGCTAAAGAGATTAAGTATACTACGAAGACACTGGGTGAGCACAAAGAATGTGAAAGGATACCTAGAAAAATAGCAGAGCTTATGGAAATGAAAGGCACAATAAATGAAATTAAAAATACACTGGAGACATATAACAGTAGGTTTGAAGAGGGAGAAGAAAAGATCAGTGATCTTGAAGACATGGTCTCTGAAAGCAAACATATAAAAGAACATATAAGAAAAGAATGGGAAAAAATTGAACATGATCTCAGGGAACTGAATCACAGCAAGAAACATGAAATATATGTGTCATGGGTGTCCCAGAAGGAGAAAAGAAGGGAAAGGGGGCAGAAGGACTGTTTAGAGAAATAATGATAGAAAATTTCCCAACCTTATTGAAGGATATATATATCTGTGTCCAGGAAGCAGAACACACTCCCATCCAAATAAATCCAAATAGAACACATACTAATCAGAATGTCAAATGCCAATGATAGAGAATCCTGAAAGCAGCAATAGAAAAGTAATACATCACATACAAGGGGTGCCCAATAAGATTAAGTGCAGATTTCTTATCAGAGACCATGTAGGCAAGAAAGCAGTGGTATGGTATATTTAAGATACTGAAAGAGAAAAACTGCCAGGCAAGAATCTTATATCTGGCAAGAATATCTTTCAAAAATGAGGGTGAGTTTAGAATGTTCACAGATAAAATAGAAACTGAGAGAGTTTGTAACCAAGAGACTAGCTTTGCAATAACTGCTAAAGGGAGAGCTACAGCCTGGAAAGAAAAGACAGGAGAGAGAGTGTGAAAAGAATCTAGAAATGAAGATTATATCTGTAAAAGTAACAAAAAGTATAAAAAGAATGGTGAAAATAAAATATGACAGATAAAACGCAAAGGTCAAATTGGGTGAATAAGAACTGCCTTTACATTAATAACATTAATAGCTAATAGATTAAACTCCTCAATCAAAATACAGACTGGCAGAATTGATAAGAAAATATGAGCCATCTGTATGCTGTCTACAAGAGATTCACCTTAGACCCAAGGACACCAATAGATTGAAAGTGAAAGGCTGGAAAAAGATATGTCATGCATGCAGTAACTAATCAACCAAACAAACAAAAAGCTCGAGTACCTATACTTATATCAGATGAAACAGACTTTAAGAGCAAAGCTGTTATTAAAGACAAGAAAAGTCATTGTATACTAATAAAAGGGACTATTCACCAGGAAGAAATAATAATCATAAATTATATGCACCTAATCAGGAGGCCCCAAATTACATGAGAACAAACACCGGCAAAACTGAAGGGAGAAATAGATGTCTCTACAATAATAATTGGAGAGTTCAATACACTACTCTCATCATTGAATAGAACATATGGGCAGAAGATTAATAAAGAAATAGCCTGAATAATATGATGAATGAACTAAACTTAATAGACATATACAAAGCACTGCACCCCAAAACAGCAGGAAATATATTCTTCTCAAGTGCTCATGGATATTTCTCCAGGATATACTATATGTTGGGTCACAAAGCAGATCTCAATAAACTCAACAAGATCAAAATTGTACAAAGCACTTTTTCTGATCAGAATGGAAAAAAGTTGGAAATCAATAAGAGGCAGAAAAAGGGAAAATTCACAAATATATGGAGATTAAACAACACACTCTTAAATAATCATGGGTCAAAGAAGAAATTGCAAGAGAAATCAATAAGTATCTCAAGATGAAAATAAGAACACAACATATGAGAATCTATGGGAAGCAGCAAAGTCAGTGCTGAGAGGGAAATTTATAGTCCTCAATGTTTACATTAAAAAAGAAGAAAGAGTTAAAATCAATGACCTACTACACAGCTGGAAGATCTAGAAGAACAGCAAAGCCTTCCCAAAGCAAGTAGAAGGAATGAAATAACAAAGATCAGAGCAGATATTAATGAAATTGAGAACAAAAGAACAATAGTGAGAATTTACAAAACCAAATGTTGGTTGTTAGAGAAGATAAACAAAATCAACAAATCCTTAGCTAGACTGACAAAAAAAGAGAGAACATGTAAATAAATAAAATAAAAAATGAAAACAGGAACATTACTACTGACCCTACAGGTATAAAAGAGATCATAAGAGGATACTATGAACAACTGTACACCAACAAACTAGACAATGTAGATGAAATAGAAAAATTCCTAGGAATGTATGAAGAACCTACACTGACCCTAGAAGAAATAGAAGACCTCAACAAACCAATCACAAGAGATTGAAACAGGCATCAAATAACTTCCCAAAATGAAAAGCTCAGGACCAGATAGTTTCATAGGTGAGTTCCACCAAGCATTCAAAGAAGACTTAACACCATTCTTACTCAAACTCTTCCAAAAAATTGAACATGGAGTAACGCTACCAAACTCATTCTCTGAAGCCAATTATCACCATAATAGCAAAGCTAGGTAAAGATATTATAAAAAAAGAAAATTAAATACCCATTTCCCTAATGAATACAGATGCAAAACTCCTCAACAAAATACTTGCTAATCAAATCCAGCAACACAAAAAGAATTATTCTTCATGATCAAGTGGGTTTTATACCAGGCATGTAAGAATGGTTCAACACAAGAAAATCAGTCAGCATAATACAACACATTATTAAATCAAAGAATAAAAAAAATCACATGATCCTATCAATTGATGCAGAAAAGGCATTTGACAAAATATAGGATCTTTCTTGATAAAAACACTACAAAAGATAGGAAATGAAGGAAAGTTTCTCAACATGATAAAGGCCATATATGAAAAAAACACACAGTTAACATTGTACTCAATTGTGAAAGACTGAAAGATTTCCCATTGAGATTGGAAACAAGAAAAGAATGCCCACTGTCACCACTATTGTTCAATATAGTGCTAGACTTTCTAGCTAGAGCAATTAGGTAAGAAAAAGAAATAAAATGCATCCAAATTGGAAAGGAAGAAGTAAAAATTTTGCTTTTCACAGATGATATGATCCTGTACCTAGAAAGTCCTGAAAAATCTAAAACAAAGCTGCTAGAGCTAATAAACGATTTCAGTAGAGTGAGTAGAGTGTCAGGAATGAGAGCAATACACAAAAATCAGTGGTGTTCCTATACACTAAGTAATACACAACCTGACGAGGAAGTCAGGGAAAAAATCCATTTACAATAGTGTCTGAAAGAATCAAATATTTAGGCATAAACTTAACTAAGGATGGAAAGCTCTTGTACTCAGAAAACTACAATGCATTGCTTAAAAAAAAAAAATTTTTTTTTTAAAGACCTAAATAATTAGAAGAGCATTCCAAGCTCATGGGTTGGAAGACTAAATATCATTAAGGTGTCAATTTTACCCAAATTGATATACAGATTCAATGCAATCCTTATAGAAATTGCACCAGTATTTTTTTAATAGAAAACACAATTATCAGTTATAGTTGGAAGGGTAAGGGGTCCCAAACAGACAGAAACATCTTAAAGAGGGAAGTGAAGTTGGAGGACTCTCACTTCCGGACTTTAAATCATATTACCTAGCTACAGTGGTAAAAATAGCATGATACTGGCATAAAGATAGACATATGGACCAATGGAACCATATTGATGGTTCAGAAACAGACCCTCATATCTATGGTCAAGAGATTTTTGACAGGAATGCCAAAACCACCTAGCTGGGGCAGAACAGTCTATTCAACAAATGGTGCTGGGAGAACTGGATATCCATAACCAAAAGAAAAAAAGAAGACCCCTACCTCATACCTTATACAAAAATTAACTCAAAATATATTAAAAAAAACTAAATATAAAGCTAAAACCATAAATCTCCTAGAAGAAAATGAAGGAAAACATCTTCAATATCTAGTGGGAGGTGATGCATTCTTAAACCTTACACTGAAAGCATGAGCAATGAAAGAAAACATGGATAAATGGGACCTCCTCAAACTTTAACACTTCTGTGATTCAAATGACTTTGTCAAGAATGTGAAAAGACAGCCCACTCAATGGCACAAAATATTTGGAAACCACATATCCAGTAAGGGTTTGATTTTCATTCTATTTAAAAAGATCATACAACTCAACAATAAGAGTGAACAATCCAATTAAAAATGGGCCAAAGACTTAGACATTTCTCCAAAGAGGAAATACAAATGGCCAAAAAGCACATAAAAAATGTTCAATATCACTAGGTATTAGGGAAATGCAAATCAAAACTATAATGAGATATCATCTCACACCGCATAGAATGGCCATTATTTAAAAAATAAAACAGAAAACAATAAGTGCTGGAGAGGATGTGCTTCACTGTTGCTGAAATTGTAAAATGGTGCAGCCTCTGTGGAAAACAGTTTGGCAGTTCCTCAGGAAGCCAAATATAGAACTGCCATATGACCCAGCAATTTCTCTATTAGGAATATATCCAGAAGCACTGATAACTGTGACACAAACAGACATCTACATACTGATGTTCATAGTGGTATTATTCACAATTGCCAAAGATGGAAACAACCTAAGTGTCCATCAACCAATAAATGGATAAACAAAATGTGGCATAGACACATGACAGAATACTATGCTACAGTAAGAAGAAATTAAATTGGGACACATATGATAACAGGTGAATCTTGTCACAAATGGACAAATATTGCATGGCCTTACTAATATGAACTAAATACAAAGAATAAATGCATGGAGTTAAAACCTAAAATATAGGTTATTAGGAGATAAGAGGAGGAGAGGGCTGTGAAGGAGTACAGATGCTTAATGTACGTAGAAGTTTTAATTAACTTGACTGAAAATGTGTAGAAATGTATAGAGTTGATGGTAACACATTTAGTGAGTAGCAGCTGGTTTATAAATGGGATTGTGGCTGAAAAGGGTAGTCTAGGGATGTAAATGTCAATTGAAAGAAAGCTAGAGAAAAATCTACGGACTGCATAAAACAGTGAACCCAGAGGTGGATGTCAGATGTGGTTAATAGTACAAATGCAAGAATGACCTTCTGTGAACTAGTATGGATATGCATCACTATTACAGGGTGGTGGGAATGTGAAGAAGCATGGGAAAATACAATTAATGTCACCTTTAGGCTATAGTTAATAGCAATATTGTAATATTCTTGCATCAATACCAAAGATGTACTGTGTTAATAATAGGGGGTATGGAAAAACTATGCTAAATGTATACTATGGACCATAGTTAGTAGTAGTAGTAGTCTGATAATATCCCATAATCTGTAACAAATATTCCACAATGGTGTGGTGTGTTGGTGAAGGGTTCTTGTATGAGAATTCTAAACATATGCATGATTGTTTTGAAAGTTTATAACTTCTTTAATAAAAATATATTTTTTAATAATTAGGATATTGATCCATATATGTTAACTTGGAAGGAAGAGTGTAGTTGAAATGGCAAGTTAGATTTAGACAGGCAGAAATCACAGTTCTTTACCTATTTATTTGTTCTATAGTCTTTGTTTTCTTGAAAAATTTTAAATGATCATTATTACTTTTGTAATTAGAAAATAAATAAGGCCAATTCCATTTGGGAACAACAATCAAAAAAGAGAGAGAGAGAATTAACAAAACCAAAAGTTGGTTCTTCAAGATTAACAAAATCAACTAACCCTTAGCTAGACTGACAAAGAGAAAAAAAAGATGCAAATAAATAAAATAAAAAATGAAAATGGAGACATTACTACTGACCCCACAGAAATAAAAGATCAAAAGAAGCTACTATGAACTACTGTATACCTACACACTAGACAATATAGATTAATTGGAAGAATTCCTAGGAACATACGAACAACCTACCCTGACCCTAGAAGAAATAGAAGAAGACTTCAACAAATCAATCACAAGTAAAGAGATTGAAACAGTCATCAAGCAACTCCCCAATATGAAAAGTACAGAATCAGATGGCTTCACAAGTAAATTCTATCAATCATTCAAAAAAGATTTAATACTAATATTACTCAAACTCTTCAAAAAAATTGAACAAGAAGGAATGCTCCCAAACTCATTCTCTGAAGCCAATATCACCTGAAGAACAAAGCTAAGTAAAGATATTATGAAAAAGAAAATTACAAACCCATTTCCTTAATGCATACGAATACAAAAATCCTCAACAAAATACTTGCTAATTGAATCCAACAACACATTAAAGAAATTATTCATCATGATCAAGTGGGTTTTATACCAGGCATACAAGGATGGCTCAACACAAGAAAATCAATCAGTGTAATATATCACATTAATAAATCAAAGAAGAAAATCATACAATCATTTCAATTGATTAAGAAAATGCATTTGACAAAATACAGTATCCCTTCTTGATAAAAATACTCCAAAATTTAGGAATTGAAGGAAACTTTCTCAACATGATAAAGGGCATATATGAAAAATCCACAGCTAATATTATACTCAAGAGAGTAAGATTGAAAGCTTTCCTGTTGAGATTAGGAACAAGACAAGGATGCCCACTGTCACCACTGTTGTTCAATATAGTGCTAGAGGTTCTAGCTAAAGCAGTAAGGCAAGAAAAAGAAATAAAAGGCATTCAAATTAGAAAGGAAGAATTTAAATTTTCATTATTTGCAGATGATAATATCCTATAGCTGGAAAGTCCCAAAAATTTACAACAAAGCTACTAAAGCTAATGAACAATTTCATCAGTCTGACAGGATACAAGATTAATATACAAAAATAAGTAGTATTTCTATACACTAGTAAATGAGCAATCTGAGGACAAAGTCAGGAAAACAGATTCCATTTACAGTAGCGACTAAAGAATCAAATATTTAGGAATAAGTTAACCAAGGACGTAAAGCCTTGTATTTAAAAAAAACAACAAAACATTGGTAAAGGAAAACATTCTGTGTTCATGGATTGGAAGACTAAATATTGTTAAGATGTCAATACTATCCAAATTGGTATATATATTTAATGAAATTCCAACTATAGTTGACAGCAATTTTGAAATTTCCATGACGAATGTCAAAAAAGGTACTGTGTTAATAATAGGGGGGTATGGAAAAAATATACCAAATGTATGCTATAGATCATTGTTAGTGGTAAAAGTTTGTTCTCTCATCATCTGTAATAAATGTTCCACAACAATGCTGTTTTGGTGGAGGGTATTGTGTGGGAATTTGGTGGAGGGTGTTGTATGGGACTTCTATACATTATGCAAGATTGTTTTCAACTTCTCTAATAAAATCTATCTATATAAATCCCGAGGAACATGTTATAAGCTGATATTATCATTGAATGTAAACATGAACTGCTCTAGAATTTACCTAGAGACTAAGAAGCCATAAGTAGGGTGTGGGGTCTTATCTTGAAGTTTGCACATTTGTACTTTATCTAAGAGGGAGGACAACGTCAGTTGTCCTAATTCAATCATCTGTGTATGGGGTAGGGAGGAGGTCACATCAGGTCCTGACATGACATCTAGAGCAGAAGATGAGAGTCAAGATATTTGGTTTTCCAAATCACCTTTTACCACTGAGAATAAAGCAGCACTTGCTCCACTACCAGGAAGTGGAACTAAAAGGAAAGCAATTGGGTCTTTGCCAAGCCTTTCAAGGAGCAAGACTGGAGGGAGGAGGCATTCAGTCGCCCTTAAAAGGCAGAACATATGAAAAAGATCAAAAGCGTGTAGCCAAGAAGCCAGAGAGCTGGTCCTCAACCTAGGGGATTAATTATTAAAAACAAAAAACAAAAACAAACAAACAAAAACCCATACAGATGCCAAGTCTCTCCCTAGACTGATTGAATCAGAATCTCTGGGGGTGGAGCAAAAAGAGTTTTTAAAAAGCTGCCCAGGTGGTTCCAATGTGCAGCCATGGTGGAGAATAATTGCAAGCAAAAGCAGCTGGGGAAGCTGCCCAATGACTAAGGTCAGTGTATGGACTGAAAAATACCTGATAAGGTAAGAGTTCAGCCTTTGGCTGGGAGGCAGTATAGCATCCTGGGACTAGTCTTCCACTTGCCTGCCCTACAACCTTGGCCCACATTGCTTCTGGTCCTGATTCTCCATCTTTAAAATGGAACTAATGATCATACCTACCCTCTGCAATTGCACTGAGGATTAAATGAGGTAATCCACATACGCCACCAGCTCTGTTCCTGGTAAACTTTAAGTGCTCAAAAAATAAGCTGCTGTTAGTATAAGGTTACCTTGGGAGTTTGTACTTACTGCCATACAATAAAGTCATTTTGGGTTTTTCAAGCATTTCATAAATGTATTTTATTTCACTATATTTTAGTATCCAAATAACCTTACCAGATTGACCTGCTTTTTATCAGATTTTTCTCAATAGCAGGAAAAGCTATGTTTTGCCTGAGCAACTAGTTTGTTTTAACTTTTCTATTTTTAATTTGGTCACTATGAATGTTGTGGTCAGTTTCTTTTCTTTGGGCATTAGAAACCTAATGTGGCCCAATTCTCAGAGCTGAGTAAAACTGGCTTTGTTATTCTCTCTTCCTTTGTTTCCTTTCTTCTTTATAATCCTACTCTAATTTTGTGCTTTTATATAAACATCTACGTGTTTTTGTAAGTTGCCTCAAATCCTTAGCAGAGTGGAACTGGCATAAATTAATTACAGTAGAAGCTCTTTTCTTTGATGAGATACAGACTACTAGGTAATTGGTTAATTGAAAAATTCAGTTAAAGCAGGGAGTCATGTGAAAATGATGTATACACACCTAAATTACTGACAGAAAAATAGCTAAATGAATAGGCTCATATAAAAATATTCACAAATATATATAACTACATTTAGTGATAAGAACATTCAGAAGTATCCAAATACACAGATATGTGGGGGAACATGACTAAATTATCATGGATTAGTATATATGTATGTGTGTGTCTGTATTCCTATAGAAGATCATTTTCCTTCTCTCATGCTCTTGCAAGAGCCTGGCAATACCTTTCATTTGATTGCCATTTGCAGAACTGATGCAACTTCAGTTTTTACTTGGTGCCATATAGGTCAAAGGGTGCTTCCTAGGCTGATATTTGGTTTTCTTTAATATTTCTGGGAATATTCTAGATTATTCCCCAAAGGAAAAAAATTATTATGGGCATATTTGGCAGAGCACATTCTTCTTGATTCTCATTTTAAATTTCCTGACCATTGCATCTCAACTTTAAAGAGTAAATAATTCTCCACTTGGAAAGTTAACTTCATAAAACTAAGAATCTCCTTTAAATATCAGGTAAATTTGACACTGACTGACCAATGAAAACTACTAAATCTTAAGGGAAAAGTGAAAGTTCTACTTCTTCTGCAGCCAGATATGAAAAGTAGCAATATGTCACCTGAGACTTTCTGCGAAAAGGGAGGAATGGTGGTGATAATGAGTGTGAAATGCTTTTGAGAGGTTCTTGCAATGAGAAGCATTTAAGGCAAGAGCATATATCTAATGGTCATTAAACTGATCAGGTATATCTGTAGAAATGCACTATGTTTTAAGTATATTTAAAATACCATGGCATTTGAACTAATAGGCATGTGCAGGACCTTACAACTCAAACTGTTAAGTTTAAAAAGGTAATTAATAAAATAGTGACTTTCCCAAGATGACTATAAATTGAAATACAGAGATACTTAAAAAGAGCTCTTATATTCTCTCTACTAAATATTAAGCCATATATACTCTCTAGATCCCTTTATGTGTCTACCTCTGCCCACTTAATGATTAACATGAGGCACTAAAGAGGAAATTTGTAGAAATAAATTATTTGACCATATTAAATTGAATCACAAAGTTCAGCTGGATGAGCTCCAGTCCCTCGATTCAGCCAACATGATCATGCAGTTTCCTATCATGTTCTGAGCACTCGGGTGGAATGACAGACTATGATTTACTAACTTTATTTATACAACCTTTTAGATTAGGGATTTTATGATAAATCTCATATTTATCCCAAAGCATTTTCTTCCTTTGTAGCACTCAGTATGTCAAAACTCTATGGGAGGAACCTACAGAATTGAGTGGGAGAGAGTATAAACTACAATGTAAACTATAATCCACACTTAGTGGCCATGCTCCAAAATGTGTTCATCAATTGCAATGAATGTAGCACACTAATGTAAGAAGTTGTTAATGTGGGGAAAAGTGGGAGGTGTGGGGAGTGGGACATATGGGTATCCCTTATACTTTTTTATGTAACATTTTATGTAATCTAAGGATCTTTTAAAATATATATATATAAATTTTAAAAATTCTATGGGATGTGTATTTTTATTATTAAATTCTTTCTATTAACTATGACATTACCAGATATGTTCCCAAATTATTTAACAATGGGGGAGAATTTTAAGTGTTTAGTCAAATTATGTACAAAAAAGTCAAGCATCTGTGTCTGTCTTCCCCAGAGACCAAAGGTTAATATGAATATGTTAAATTGTCAATGTTAAGTGTTCATATTAAGGCATAGAAGGAATGTTAGACAGATGAATAATTAACATTATTTGGATCAGAGCCTAATGAATCTTTAACGTACTGGAGAATTATAATGACCTGATCTTAGACTCTTAGACCATCTCATTACATGTAGTTTCCTTAAAGAAAAATCCACTTTGGCATGTGTGTTTAAAATATCCCATCTCTGAATGAAAAGGAACTGTATAATGGTTGCAAAAACATTCAAATAGCCCACAACTTCAGGTTGTCAAAGAGGTAGCTTTTTCTTACATGAAATTTAGAGAACAGGATGTTCATGGATGTATCCTGTGTATTTACTAATGCATTCAAAAGAATGTCATCTCTATTTGTCATTACAACTATGTCAAAAGACTGACAATGAATGTTGTCAGTTTTTCAATGGCAGGGTTTAATTGTCCATTTTCTTTGTTGAATAAAGTCACAGACAGATGGTTTTCAGTTGGAAAAAAATTCTAAAATTGCTTAAAAGTTTTGTTTTGTTTTGTTTTTATAACATTATGACTTGCAATTACCAATTAATTGGTATTTGCCACATCCAGGGCAGACTCTGCAATAATGGACTCATATTTGGTATTTATTTATTTCATTTATCACTTCATTTTGTTCATGTTTTCCAATTATTCTGATTGATTCTCACAAGCTGTTTTGGATAAATAAGTTACACTTGTCTTTTGAGTTTCAGCTTTTTTCCAATAACCCATGTAAAAATGGATCCTAACATTGGAATTGTTTCACATGATATTGCAGTGACAGATACAGGCCATTATACTTTTTGTCAAAACTGATAAAATTGTGCAGTGCAAAGCATAAACCATAATATAAACTACAGATCATGGTTAGTAGCAATGCTTCAGTATGTGTTCATCAATTGTAACAAATGCACCACACAAATGAAAGTAGTTGTTAATGGGGGGAAGTGTGGGAGGGAAAAGGGTGGAGCATATGGGAATCCACTATATTTTTTATGTAACATTTATGTAATCTAAAGCTTCTTTAAAAATAAAGGAAGAAAGAAAAAGAATGAAATAAAAACAAAAAGAAAAGAATAAAATGGATCCTATTCAGCAATTCGTTTAATGATTTGATGATTTCCATGAAATTTCCATTATTTGAAGAACATACCATATTTTATCATGCCCTCTGATGAGGCATTTTTAATTGAAAAAATATAACTGCCACAAAACCCAAATCATTCCGAATGTTCTTTCTGTTCTCTTAATCAAGATGTTAGTCTGATGCGTTTTTATTTGGTTCACACGTACTCCAAGCAAACATAGTGTTCTTTATTAACTCTCTCACCAAAACTTTGTGAGTTCTTTTGTTCTTCAGAAAGGGCACAGATCTGTCTGTTTCATAAACTGCTTTCAGCCATAGACTCGTAATAACTTCAGAGAAGTTAAAAAACATTTTTTTTTACAATAGATGCATCTAAAAATAAAAGAAAACTGAATAGACTAAATATTTAATATAAATGCCTTTACAAACTTTCAATTTTAACTCAAGTTTCTACTCAGTGAGTCCTTTTTGACTCAGTGACTCTATCCTGCTTTTCATTAAAAGGTAAGGTCTAATAGAACTTCAGATATCAGATAAATCCTTTAAATCCCTTAGGCAGAGCCAAACTAAAGCAAATTTCTTTAGAAAGTGATCCCCCACCCCCTGTTGTCTTTTTCCAAAATGTTCCATCTTTCCATTCTTCTAGATCCCAAATGTGTACTTAATCCAAATCCTACCCATACTTAATTTCAATGTTATGGTGCAATTGCTCATAAAATTTAGCTGAGTAGAGGTCAAAGCCTCTTCCTTCTTTTGTCAAAGAAAATTTGCTTTGTTAATGTTACTTTATCTGCAAAGGAATAGATCAGTTCCCCATAGACCTTCTGTAGTTTTAGTGAATTAACCAGTTGTGTGGTTCTAATCATTTCTCTCTGCTGCTACAGTGAACAACTAGTGTTTGAAGATCAAGTCAAATTGATTTAAATTTTTTAAAACAACAAAAACAACAAAAAAACAGAATAGTTACACAGCATGATTTCAAATGTGTGTTTTTCCTTGGATCACTTATTAACCTCTTATCAGAAAATGAACCAAAGACCAAAGTGCTTATTTCAATGGGAAGAAATGTGATGATTCAGTGAGTTGCTCCCTATAGAATCAATAGAAAGCAGATGTCTATTTTTTCCCTAGGCAATCAGTGCTGGTACTTGAAAATCCTGGATATAAAATCTTGTATAACATATCTGCATATAAATGTAGATTTGGGTACTGGAAATCACGTGTGAAGGATTGCTTACCCATTCCCATTTGATTTTAACGCTAGGCAAACTAGGGATGCATTTTATCATAACTTTGAGTCAAAATAAATTTGTCCAGATATGTGCAGGCTGATCATTCCTTTAGGTCTGGTTTCTTTAGTAAATGTGCAACTTCAAACTATCCTTAAAATTCCATTGACTATCCTAACAGAGCAAATGAGTTACTTCCAAATCAAAGAAAACACCAAGTCCAAGATAAAAACAATCTATAACATAGGCTATTTTAATCATAAAGTTGGCATAGCATGTCCTACTTATTTTCTATATTAAGGCCATATCTTTGTTATAATAAGAAATCATTTTGGGAAATTGCCACCTAATACACATGGATGAGGTGGGATTTTATTACTTACATTAACTTTTGTTTTTCGTATTAAAATTAATCCATGTCAATTATTTAAAAATAAGAATAATACAGGTAAGTAATTACAAGAAAATAAGAACTAGTCTGTTATCCCACCAGGGAGAAATAACTATTAATCATTCTGATACACACATTTCCTGACATTATAAGCACATTCCTGTCCTAAGGCCTTTGCACTGCTGTTTCTTCCACTTGGAATGTTCTCCCTATTCACTTGGCTGCCTCATTCAGGCTTCAACCCACATGCCGCTTCTCAGATAGGCCTTCCCAGTCCAGACAAAGCAGGTCTTCCTATCCTTCCAGTCACTTTCTATCACATTACCCTATTTTTTATCTTCTTTACAGCACATAGCCATACCTGAAATTCGTTTGTTTATATGTTTGCAGTATGGTTTCTCACCACATCTATGTCAGCTGCTCTCTCCAGAGCCTACAACAAAGTCAGGCACATTTCTGTGATTGCTAAGAACTGACTATATCATAAAAATTTTCCCATGTCAGTAAATAGTTTTCCAGAACCTCATATGTTGGTTATATTTAGTGGCTACATGTGTGAAGGTATATGAGTGTCATAAATAGTTTTTATCAGTCTACAACTGTAGAACATTTTGATTATTTCCAGTTTTTCCCTATGTTAATCATGCAACTTAATAGATATGTTTGTGTACACATCCAGGATTATTTCTTTAGGAAAACTTCCTAGAAGTAGGACAGCCGTGTCAAAGGGCATACACATTTTAAGGCCTCTGGCAATGTGTATTAAATAACCCTGCAGAAAATTTGACCCAATCAACATTCCCACTAGTAATGCAGGAAAGTATTCATTTACCTTTGCCCAACCCTGAGTATTGTCATTTTAAAATATTTCCCAATGTGGTTTTATGTGAAAAATGAGTTACAGTTATGAATATTTCATGTGTATGCTTGCATCAAGGTAGCATTGCATCAAGCGAGCATGGCATGCCTTTGACTGAGCAACTTCCCACTGCCAACTGGAGCTCTTCTTATTTTTATTTATCTTTCTTTACTAGTGGAGGGACTGAAACTGAATTTATCTATCTCCAAATGGAGTGCTTTAAACTGTAAATATTAGCCAATGTATTTAGGTCCAGTAATGTTATAAATATATACCTCATTATTTTTGTTTACACCTAACAATAAGTCTTAGGCCATAACAAATTTGATTTGGCTATGCTATGTGTAAATTATTACTAACTATATAAAACTGTTCATAAGAATTGCAGAAAAGCTAGGAATGTCTGCAAATTATATAGGTTTCATGAGAAATTAATTCTATTTCCTGATGGACATGAGTAGACACAGAATGGGATAGATTTAGTGAGCTTTTCCTGTGTATCTAGGGTGTTCACACAATCCTTTGTTTAGTAATTGATTGACTTAGTAAAAATTAAGAGCTGAGCACTGACTCAGAGTTACACACTATGAATTATAATATGGCAAACACCAAGAAGCATCACAATTGATCCCCAAACCTAAACAAACTGTCAACTCCCAATAATGAACGTCAGGCAGAAAAGCAATTTCAAGACAAGACTGTAGAGTTATCTCCAGGTGATACGTGACAGACTGAATTTGTTTCTTGAATGAGAACAAGCATAGAGGATTATAGAGGTTGCTCTGGCAGAAGTTGGAATGAGAAACTGAGCTGGGTGTGGAAATGAGCATTATAGCCCAAAAGACAGCCAGGAGGATGAAGGACCTCCCACTTAAGAGTTCCTTGATCAAAGCTGCAAAAGCAGAAAAAAGCATTTGTTCCAGAGATGAACGGTAGGCCGTTAGAGGTGGGGCAACCATGAGAGGGCTGGAAGACTTGGATGCAGATATTCCAGAAGGTTTTAGTTACTAATGTGAGCAAGTTGACTGGGAAGCTTATTCACTGAGAAGAACCAAATGATTACAATAATATTGTTTGATTTATGCTTTACTATCTTTAGGTAGGAGACAATATTTCAACAGTAATTAAAACCTCATCAATTCTTTTTTTAGATAGATGGTGAACAATAAAAACCAGAACAGACCCAGTTGCCTCCCGAATTAGCCCAAATTGTAAGGTGTCCTTTAAAACCGTCCATCATGGATCCCAAAGAGCCTTTTCCACTTTTGTCCATTTAAATATCATATGTTGCAACCAATTCCAGGACTTGCTGGTCTGAATTATTCCTTGCATATTCTTGCCTTTGTCCATAATGTTTTCTCAATCTGGAATGTGTGGGTCTTCCCCCATGCTTACTTAATGCCACTTGTTAAAGTCCAATTAAGGCCTAAATCAAATGCTTCTTTCTCTGTTAAATATCTTCTTATATCTTCTGCTGGATCAATTCCCTCCTTTCTTTATGCTGGTTAGTAATGCATTTGGACCCAAATGATAGTTATTCCTATTAATTTTAGTCCCCTATTGAATATTAAGCTTCCTGAGGACAGATGTCATGCCCCTCATATTTTTTAAATTAAATCAAATGTTTAAATAATTTTCTCTCATTTAAGCTAATACACACTCTTAAAATGTTAGTAAAGTATAATGTCAAAGATTACCCACTGTTCTACCAACTAAAGACACTTATCTACATTTCAGCCTTTCTTCCATGCATATTTCTGACAGTGTGATCCTGTCAAATATTAACATTGTATGTTTTAGGAATAAGTGTTGGTAAGTACTATGAAACAGGCGCTTCTCTAAGCACACTACATATATTCATTATCTTCACAGGAACCATATGAAGAGTCACCAATTTTACCCCTGTTTCCAGGTAAAGGAAATGACCCAGAGAGATTGTGACTTGCCAAAGATACACAGCTATTGAGTGATGATTTGAAAAAAAGGAAGCTGGCCCTAAAGTCTACACTTATATACACTACTTTCTAAAAGACCCACATATTTGAATTACAACACAGTTCAGTTATGGTAGCTTCAACATTCATGCAAAATAAGGAAAATTTTTACAAAATAAAAGTCATATGGCAGACAAACATCAAACATTTCTTATAATATTTATGTTAACAGAGCAGATTTGGCTCAAACAGTTGAGCTCCTGCTTCCCACATGGGTGGTCCTGGGTTCGGTCCCTGATGCCATAGTATAGGTAATCCTGGAAATACTCCCACAAAAAACACACTTCTGAATGTACACATATAACACTACACAAATATAAAGGGCCGTGTACTCAGAAATACACCAGATGAATGAAAGTTAAATGTGAAACTTGCTCAATAATTTTCCAATATAGCAGTGTGTGGCCACACTGTGACCTTGTTTCCTATACTCATAATTCAGGGTTGGTTTCTAAGCAAATTTGTCTTTTAAAACAACCTAAAGTCTTTATCTTGTTTACTGGCCACATCTTAAGTCTTTCTCTGACTTCAGAGTTGATTTGGGATTTGGATCTTTCTGAGCAACATAACCAGGCCTGTTGCCATGTTAAGAAACATTTTATTATTTATCCTGCAATGATCACTAAGAGCTTTCTGACAACTGAGACTTTTTATGCCATCTTCAAGAGGATAGAAGCTCAAATTCTAGATTTTTCTATTCAGATTTTATCCAAAGTGCTCTTTTTTTTTTTTTTTTTTTTTGAGGGCTTCAAGATCTTTCAAATTAAACTTGTTTTCTCTTGTGTAATATATTTTCTACTTCTAAAAGAATATAGGTTCCATGTGAGCAAGGTCTTTGTCTTATCTACTGCTATATTCCCTTGTCATGTAAACGTTTATTTAACGATTGAAGAAAAACATACCTTAATCTCAATGACATAGCAATTACTGAAATCATTTTTGTAGTATTCCTTGGGGTTTTTCCTATCCCTGTTATGTTTTTCTCACAATCATTATCAGAATTCTTCACTGGCAAGCACTGAACACAGTGTTTCTTTCGTAAGCCCCCAGCTGCTCCTCACACAAGAGCAGCAGTTTTCAAAGTATGGTCCAGGGATCCGTAGGGGGTTCTGAGATCCATTCATGGCATTCACGATGTCAAAACTATTTTTGTAATAGTACCAAAATGTTTTTGCTTTCATTTTACTTGTCCCTCACAAGTGCACAGAAGAGTGTTCCAGAGGCCACATGACATTTATGTCATCATTGCTCTGACATCTAATGGAACATGCGCTTATGTACTCTTTTGTTAAAATGTTCTGTTTTAATACAGTAACTATTAATAGCTTTAACCCATATAATCAAAGGTCTTTGAGATTCCTCTCTGGCCTGGGCAACCATTGCCATGCATGATGGTTATACATGGTTTTTAGGGAATGTGAACTCAATGTTCCACGTTAAGTAACTTATAAGTAACCTTCAGAAACACCATTCATAAAAAGTGGACCTCCTGTCTATGTATGCAACAACATGTTAAATTTTACTTTTCCTGTTGTCAAATTTCATCAGAGGCCCCTAAAGCCAATAGGTGCCAAGAAACCCCAAATCCTAAATGGAGGCACAAGACCAACTCTGCAGCACATGTTAAATTGTACAACTGATCATCCATATCCAGATTGTATATACTAAGGGAAAAAATTCTTTGGGCAAAGAAGAAGGTCGTAAGGATTTCTTGGAAGCAAGTAGTACATGTGCTTTGCATGTCTTTTTTTTTTTTTTTTTAACAGATAGTTAGATTACATAAATGTTACATAAAAAATATAGGGATTCCCATATGCCCTGCTCCCCATATCTCCCACATTTTCCCACATAAACATCATCCTTCATTTGTGTGGTACATTCATTTCTACCCTACTCCTGTCCATGGAATAGGCAAGAGGGATTCTTCCCATTCTTCACAAATCAAGTGAGGGGGACTTTGAAAGAACCACTTGGAGAACTTGTAATGTTTCCCCTGGAATGGAGGGTGGGGGAATAGTCTAAATACAGTCCAAAGCAATAAGTTGGATGGTATCTTGAGAAGGCAAAGTGAAAAGAAAGAGGGCTGTCATTTCAAATGACAATGAATAAAAGATGCAAGTTTTCCATGAGATGGATATGAATCACATAGAAGACTGCAAGCTCTCTTGAAAAGGAAGAGGGCTTTTGCCTGTGAATGAGACAAACTCTTTTCTGAGGCTGATGGGGTATATAATTGTGGGGCTCTGGGAAAAAACAGTGTTAGGTATGGAAGGTGAGGGGCACAGGATCTTCTGGGAATTCTCAAAAGTATCCCACAAGAGAGTCAACTCACCTGCCACAAGTAGAGGGTACCAATGCTTTATTAAAACTGTACCATATGAAAAATTGGGGCATATATATGGGAACACTATATTTTCTGCATGATCTTTCTGTAAACCTACAAATTCTAATAAAATAAATGAATAAAGGGGAAAAATTGTACCAATAAGTAAGACTTCCCTTCCTTTACTCCCCAGAAAATGCAGATAGCAAGTAAGGGAGGTGGTGGTCCAAGGGAGAGAAAGAGCCAACCAGACCCTCTTTCTTCACTACAAGATTCCCAAGTGAATAAAGAAGTTGTAAATTGGATGACAGCTTTGAGTCCAAATATTATACTAGACAAGGCTTTTCAGTACCTGAAAAGGGGGATTTTATTATTTGTGTATATATGTACATACATATATATTACTACCAAAAGTTACACACAAGAGTGCAAAGAAATAGTCCACAGAGTGGATTCAAAGGGATAGAAGGAAAAAAGTAAAATAAAATGTCATCTTCCTCTATGACATATGAAAGGCAGCTGGTTTATTTGTTTCAGGAAAAATGTTGGGGACATGCTAACTCCTACTAAGTTTATCACAAATTTCTCGTTTTGGCCTTTAATATGACCCCAACCTTTCTTTCGGGCATTATCTTTCTTGGAACGGTTGCTTGTAGCTGGTGTTCCAGCCAAATAGGACTCTTTCCTGCCTTTACCCACAACCTGCCCCATTCTCCCACATACCTGAATATACACTACTTCCTCTTTTCAGAATTTTCTTTCTCTTATTTCTGCCAGTTGAAATCCTTTATGATTTTCAAAGTTTACTTCAAAAGCTCTTTCTTAAAGCTTGTAAAGAAGAAACAGCTGGGATGGCAAATCCTTAAATGGTTTACAAGCTGCCAGTGGCATTTACCACCACCTCTGCTGAAGGTTATTTTCATGGGACACACACACACACACACACACACACACAGGTGGGCTCCTGATTCCCAGAGAGAGATTAGTAACAAATCCTGAGCTCACCATCCTCTGCTCTAGTACCCAGGGCTGGGCCATTTGTACTTTACCCTTTACCCTTTTATTACAATTCTGAGAGTGCTAGGTGTTCCCATTTACAAAAGGCCCCACCACTGATACTGCTTTAGAACACTGGGTGCTCCCCCAAAAAACACAGCCATATGGGATGGAAGAGTGTACCGTCAAGAGGGTATTTAGAATCTTCCATCCTCTCATTGAACAAATGCTCTACTCTTATTATTATTATTATGGAATTTTCATATGCATATTTGAGGATTCCATTTTCTTTGTACTATACTCATTATCACATTATTCTTCCAAATTTGGAAAAGGTGGTTTTATTTATCAATTCATACTTTCGGTGTTGGTGAGAATGATAAATTTGTTCCCTCTTAGAGGTTAGAGAGTGAGACCAACAAAGCCTTTTCCTGATTTGCCCACCTAGAAAACAGAAATATTTTGCCTTTTCATAGTACAAATGATTTTGTCTAATAAAATAGTTATGACTCTATGTCTATATGGATGGCCATGAGAATATACATTCTACAAAGGCAACATCTGCCTTGTCTTTCTTACTAATATTTGTACTAGTAGGAGGTATTCCTTAAATGCTTATTGATTTTAAGGTAATTGAATTGTTGTCATATTGTGATTCCTCTTGGATATAACATAAAGTGTGACTTTTCCTGGACAACATTGAAAAGGTTCATTTATTGATTGATGTCGCAAGAACCTTCTTGATAAAATAATCTCTCTTTAAGACTGTCTTAACATGTGGACCCTTAAAAGGTTACAGTAGGACTCAATGTAGTAAGTTGCTTATCACCTCATTATATACAATACTTAGAAAGTCCATTATCCATTGTGAAATTTCTTGTGAAAATGCATGGGCCAATTTTTGTGAAAATTCATGTGAAAATGCATGGGCCAATTTAATTCTACAGACTCTTTCGCCAAGTTCAAAACCACAATATCTTAGCAGCTCATTTTTTCTTTCCAACACCATAAGTTATTATACTATATTTTGCTTTGCATACTTGCCAAAGCATTTCAACCAGGCTTTCTTGTTATATAAACACAAAAGCATACAACACTAATAAACTCCTATTGTTCTTTCCACTTTTATGTAAATTAAAAGAACCAATGCATGTTCCTTATGCCCTGGAGTTTTCTACTACCATTTAAAAAGTATTGTTCAGAATCACTTTTGCGAGATATATCCTCAACTGACAACACTTTTTCCTAAAGGTATAATTTTCCCGGTATTATTATACAAGTTTTGTAACATTTTGATCTCGGGAAGCGGCTGTGGCTCAATCAGTGGGGCTCCTGTTTACCATATGGGAGGCCCCGGGTTCGGTTCCCGAGGCCTCCTGGTGAAGGCAAGCCCGCCCGCACGGCGTGGTTGGCTGACCCAGCGAGCACAAGCAGCAAGAGGGGGATAAATGAATAAATAAATAAAATCTTTAAAAAAAAAAACAAAAAACAAAAAACATTTTGATCTGGTAATACATCTGAAATGAGTTACTTATGTATCAAATCCAATGACCATTTGTTTTTTGTTTTTTTTTTTCTTTATCAAAATGCAATATGTTTGTGTCCATACCTTGTTTTTTGTTTTGTATACCCAGCTATAAGGTTAACCCTAAGTGTCTGAATTTTTAAAATTGAAATGCACACATATGTGTGTTTGAACAATGGGGAATTTTTCTAAACCATCTAAAGAAAGATGAAAGTTTTCTGTGAACAAATGCAGCTTTACAAGTTGTGGTCCAAATATTGCCTAAAGATTCTACATGAATTTCCCTAAGGTTTATACACTGAGTCAATTTATCCTACACCTTTTTATGTGTGTATAAAATGTTTCTCAAGACTTGCACATCAGTCAGACAATTTGGGCTCTCTTTTACAAGATTTGCACATTATTCTGAAAATAATCACGTATGGTGGAACTACTCATGGCAGGAGAGGAAGCCATTTACTGAGGAAGAACGAGACAGCATTAAAGGAAAGACACCATTAATAAGAAAGGATCTGTGGTACTTTAAGAGTTACTTTTCACTCAAAAATGTTTGTAATGTTGGAAGGAATGCTGTTTCCATTTGTGAATAAATATGGCAATTAAATATGTTAAGTGGTCCAACTTGAATCTTTCGATGAAATGATGGAAACACTCTCCAAGATGCCTCAGAGCCAGTTTAAACTACAGATATTCTTTTTTTTTTTGCATCTTAGTAAGTAGCAGCCATCAGCAACATGACCACATAAAAATGGCTTTGTAGAGTATCTAAAGTTTAAATGCAGGATCAATATGACACCAGCATAAGTAGTTGAAAAGTAAAGAATTTGCCCAGTTTCATGGTCTGCACAATACAACCCAATCAAACTGGTTTTGTTTCTGTTTGCCTATTACCAGAATGAGTTAGGGAGTCAAACTGGTTTCAGTCATGGTCATACTGGCCATTGTGGTATAATATGAGCACTGGAGTTTTAAGGTCTGGGTTGACCACACCTGTCAGATCTCAGATAATCACAATGTGAGACCAACCAAATTTAGGACTCGAATTCTTCCAAATGAATTATGTTGCTAGAAACACCTCTTCAGTTGACTAGTTGTTTTCCTCTTTCACAGGCATAGCTATAGATTAGCTTGGAGTCTCATTTTCTCACTCCTTGTAAAATTCACTATCACTTCAAACTTTTTTGAGAGCTATCTGGAGGCGATGATGAGGTGAAAATGGATGAGAGGTAGAAGCCAGAAACAGTTTTTACTTGAAAGGAAATTGATCAATTATTTAAATAAGATTACTGTGCTCTACTTGGTACCAAGCAATGTGCTAGAGTCTGAGTATACAATGGAAATAAAATGGAAAAAAAATACAATGGGAAATAAAACATTGTTTCAATCATTTTTTAACTTATTCTAGCAGAAGAGACCAACTTTAAACAAGTCAGTGCACAAAGGTATACCTACAGGTGTGGCAAGTGCTGTCAAGGAAGAGAACAAGGTATCATGAGAGAGTAGCAGTAAGAGACCCTCTTTAAAATGGATGGTCAGGGTAGGCCTTTCTGAGGAAGTAAGTAGGAAAAAGGAGCAAGAGTCAAGCAAGAGAACATTTGAGGCTGAGGGAAGGCTCAGAGGCAGAACCAAGCCCATGGGAGAAAGAATAAGGAGCTGCAGTGGCAGATAGTGAGCAAAGGAATGGGTGGGACAACGTGAGATGAAGAGGCCAACAGGGCCAAATCATGCTAGGCTTTGATGGGTATAGAGCAAGGTTTGTCTTTTAAACTCAGGAAAACTGGAAGCAAAGGAAGTCATGGGGCTGGCAAGATACTATTTATATGTTTTAAGAACTTACTCTTGCTATTGAGTGGTATACAGATAGAGTGGAAGCTAGAATATGTGTGTTTGTGTGTACAGGCATGGATAAATATTACATATGTGTTTCCTGCAGTCAGAGATTTAAAATACTGCAAGTCCTTAAAGAAAATGTTGTGTGTGTGAAGATTTTAAATAGCAAATAATGCTGTCAAAAAAGTACTTACAAGAGAGGAACGCTAGACAAAAGCACTTTAGGGGTGAGGTTCAAGGAATTTCTTCCTTTACAAAGAACTATAATTTCTCATACCCAGGGTAGGCTTACCTTCATGCATTGTTTGTACTTGTGTGTCATATACCTAGATATCCAATTCTAGATACAATTATTCATTTCCTCTTGGTATGTTGTTCATAAGGCATCCATGTTACTTGTAAGTGAATCATTTTTTTTTCCTATCTTGGTCTGTCCCTTGGGGCAGCATTTGCCATTCTTGCTTTTTTCTAAGGTTAATCTGGTTGCGTTACCATTCTTCCTATAACATGCTGTCAGGCACTCCCTGTCAATACATGTGTAGGCATATTTTGAGGGAGGCAGTTGTTCAAAGCAGGTTTTAATCCATGTTGTGGTGTCCATTATGGGACTTTAGAATGCCACTTTCTTATATTGCCAGGACTGCTAAACAATGAGCTTTTAATTTTGCAGTTCTCTATAGTGACTTATATATGCAGTCATATAGAGTACACAAATGTGTGTATATATATATTACTGTAGGAGGGCAGAGTGGAAAGTGAGTTCATGGGGTGTGTGTGTGTACAGGCATCATGGAGATGGACAGATGATATTTAGTCACTAAAACTTCAAGAATAGGACTGAAGTCTATTCTTCAGACCCCCTCCACTGGGAGAGCTTCTTAATAAACTTCCTGCCTATAAAAAAAAAAAAAAAAAAAAAAAAAAATCAAGAATAAAAAAAGATATCCATTCATTTTCTCATCAGACTGAAAGAACATGATATTGTTTATAAATTCCACATGCAGGTCTACAAAGGCCAAGTTTCGAAGCTGTGGAGTGAGAAGCTAAGAAACAGAATTCCCTGTGTCCCTCTGGGCCATTTCATTATACCTTGACGATAACCAAAGGCACATTTCATGATGCTTGATTTTCAGAGATGAAGAATGATGAATGACAAGGACCTCCTCCAGTTTTGGATAACACTTTGGTTGTCACCTGGTTCTCTTGGATTTGGGTATTCGTTAGAAGGAAATAAGTGAATCTCACAACATAAAATCTTTCCATTTGATGAGAAGGCTGTGAGGAGTAGCCTTAAGGAAAAAGGAAACATTTTTCAACTTTTAACTCTTTTCCGGCCACATTTCTTTAGGGGGACGCTTTAGTGACAGAATCAAAGTTTCATTCCCCACCCCTTCTACTCCGCAAAAGACAGCAATATAATTTTCCTAATGGTAAACTAGTCCAGTTAATTCAAGGTCAGGATTTTACATATATTATAAAGCTATGACTGGACTTTAAAAAGATCTAAGTACGTGATTTTAAAACTCTAGATCCCAAACTTCCTCAATGGTTCCATGCATAAGTCAAACAGATCCTTTGAGGCAGAATTTTAAAAACTCATACTTAGAGGTTAGGCAGCTTCAATTCAAATCCTGGCTTAGCCATTTATTTGCTGTATGACTTTGGGGAAATTCCTTAAATCTCTGTATCTTGGTTTCCCCAACTCTTATATGGGGATGAAAATAGCACTTAGTTCATAGAGCTCTTAGAAGGATTAATTGAACTATCCCATGCAGACATTTACCATAACACCTTATGAATTACAATCATTCAGTAAAATTAGATATGATAAAAGTGTAATAATAATTAATGTTACGATTTTGTTATGTTGGAAGAGCCCAAAATGTTGGCATGACTTTCTAGTATTTTAAATTATTGTTAAGGAGAATGCATTTCCTGCTGTGTTGGGGCAGATTAAAAGTATATGAGGGGAAGTGGCTGTGGCTCAATTGGTTGAGCTCTCGTTTACCATATGGGAGGACCTGGGTTCAATTCCTGGGGCCTCCTGGTGAAGGCAAAGCCAGCCGGCACGGCGTGGTGAGTGAGCTGGAGCAGCAAGATGATTCAACAAAGGGAGACAGGCAGACACAGAAAAATGCACAGCAAATGGACACAATGAGCACAAGCAGCAAGGGGGGATAAATAAATAAATAAAAATAAATCTTTAAAAAAAAAAATGCATATGAGCCATATGCAGCCAGGCTTTCTCATTCTTCCCTTAGTGCAGGTCTCAGCTTCCTACAACATTCAAAGGAACACTCAGTCCAACACTTAACTAAAACTAAAAAGTGATTTTAATTCTCTACCAAAACATCTTAAAAAATGCCAAAAGGACATTTTGATCATGATGCAGAAAAACATTCTTTAAATTCCTCTTTTGTCTTCCCTTCTCTAATTGTCTCACCAGCAGGTAGCTGCCTTCCCTTTCCAGTTTGTCCCAGACTCTTCCTTGGGCAGCCCACCCTGGCTCCTATCTTCTCGCTCCTCACTGAGATACCACTGTTTTTCCATTCGGTAATCTTCTGCCCTTTCTTGCTAAACAAAAATCAAGGCACAATGGACTATTCAGCATTCGCACTCTCTCTCTCACCTATGACTCCAGGTCTATACAGCAAAACTTGACAGACTTAGAAATAAGACCTAAAAACCTGG
Organism: Tolypeutes matacus; assembly: GCA_026826555.1. NCBI lineage: Eukaryota > Metazoa > Chordata > Mammalia > Cingulata > Chlamyphoridae > Tolypeutes > Tolypeutes matacus. Next base: position 4,840,271 of record JAKSZT010053769.1, read on the forward strand.
ATGCCAAAGTGAATATCTATCTCAGCAGGTAGAGTAGCTGGTCAAGCTGCAGTTATCATTTTTTTCTGAAGCATATATAATATGTATTACTGTTTACTTCTTGGGTCAATTTCTCCTAAGACAAACCTTAAACATAAGTATAAAAGGAACACAATCATTTTGTTTTGCTCTCACATGGAGTTCAAATAAAACCATGTGGAAAAGTCACTAAATTCTGCCTATCTCTATTAAAAGGAAATGATAAGCAGCCTGAAGAGTGCTCTCAGTTTCCTTTCCAAAGAGTGCTGCTAACAGGGTTTCATACACCCTTCCTGATGACCCAGATACTAAATAAGTTGAAAACATCTCAACACTTGGCATTCCTGAAGATACTTTCTGAGGTAGATAAAAAAAAAAGACTGATCCTGGCTTCTACTAACGCAGTAACAGACACTTCAATTTTAGTACCTTATTTTCTCATAGGAGGAAGTTCTTTGAGTTGACTCCCCTCCCCCTACAATACCTCAATTTTTTAAAAAAAATGTATAACTTTTTTCTACTTCTTTTCCTTAGGAATAGGTTCTTAGTCGTTCAGTTATTTTTCCCACTTTTACCTGAATGTGGGCAACCTCAACAGCAGAGGTACTAGGAAATATCCTCCACGTATTTTTCTCAGAATATTTGAGAACTGTTGACTGGAGTTATGAGGGGGAAGTGGTTGATAAAGTAAAGTTGCCGCAGGAGTAGTAGAAAGTTCTTTCTTTACTGATTTTAAAGATAACTCAAATTTACCTTTTGACCAAGGCAACATATGGACGGAAACTCCTCTGCTTCAGCCTTCACCCCAAGCAGGAAGTGAGAGAGATGTTGGGTTCTGGGAAGCTAAAGATTTGAGGTCATTTTTCTTTTTGCTTATTGTCTACATTACTCAAATTTAATACTGATTTCTGTCATTAACTCTATTTTTCAAATTGAGTAATTCTTGGGGGATGATTCCATTTTTATATACATTAACATTTTATTGAAATGAGGCCTTCATCAATATCAGTCAATGAGGGGCTTAGCTGTGAACCTGAAGGTAAAAGTAAAGCCTCAGAGCAAAGAGTAATTTAGAAAATACAAAGAATTTTTAACTTCTTAACTCAAGAGGTGAAGAATAGAACCCCTCATACGTCAGAAACTACTAAAGTTGTGGGCAAAATAAAATAGAGCTGGTTATTTCTTTGCCCTATTTAGGCTTTTGTTGCTTTTATGGGGCAGTTTGGAAGGAGTAAGCAAGAGAGAGGGTTTACTTGGTGCTTATGCAGTGAAATTCACAGCTGACATGTAGGAAGAGAGCTCAGTTGTCGCCATGTTGGATTTTAGGTGCCTTTAAGGGGAGATAAGCGAGAATGTGAAAACCACATCTTAAACTTAGGTAGAGATCAGAGCTAATAATACACCTGTGGGAGTCAGAGTAAATCTGGTGATTGATGCCAAGAACCTCTCATAAGATAAGATGGCGTGAGAAGAGATGAGGACCGAGAACACATACGAAAGGAAGAGCAGTATTTAGAGGACAGACTGAATGAGGAACCAGTGAAGAAGTCTGAAAAGAAATTGCTGGAGAGGCAGAGGAAAACTGGGTGTTCTGCATCTGGTCTCCAGGGGGATCTCTTCAGCCAGGACTTCATTTCCTAAATCTTGCCAACTACTAAGATGATAAGTTTAGATTTTAGTATTTGATCTCTTCCTCCTCCAGATCATGCTCACTGACATGCCCTCTTTGAGTTTGAGGAAATACGTTTCCAGTCAAATATCATGTAAACAACATCATTTATAAATTTTACATTTTTACAAAACATGGTGAGGTAAGCTCATAAAGATGTTCAGAGAGACATCAAGTTATCTTCTTTATCAGCCATAGCCGAAGTAACTGGTGAGCCTGCATCCTGCCCCTAATGCACAGCCAAAAATCTGACCTCCACCTGGTATTCTAATGCTGAAGAGACTTATGACTCTAGATGCTTCCACCCCACTCATTCCAATAGAAGCTTTACTGAAATTCTCTTTTATAGCTTCTTTAGAACTGGAAGGTTGCTTTTGAAAATGGCACCTAACCATTTATTCACTGGCAATTCCAAGTAAATGAATAAATTGTGAAACAAGGATGCAAAAAAAAAAATCAGCAATGGATAGGATTCCAAGAAACAGAAAGCTTCTGAGATGGGCTGGTATTTCTCCAACATTGATTAGTGACAGAACATTGAGAACAGTTTCTTGCACTAATGAAGGAATAAAGACTGTTGAGATCTATGCTAAATATCTCATGGATCAGGAAAATGTCCTTGGTTTATTAATATTTCTTTGTAGGCCCTACCAGGATACAAAGTAATTGTGAAAATAACATCCTAAGAGTTGATAATGACAAATGCCAAATTAGCAAGTGTCTGTGTTTGTGTGTACCTGTGTAATATGTGCAAAGCATCAGATAATATAAGGGAAAAGAGTGATTCATGGAGAGAGTGGACAATAGTGTCAAAGCCAGCAGAGTGAGAAAAGATCAGATGCATATTTACTGTAAGAATTACAGCGTCACTAGTGGCCTTAGCAATAGTAGATCCTGTAAAATGTTAGGGGCAAAACTTGGTTACAGGAAGGTGAAGAGTAGACAGAGACTTCCTTTTCCAACAATATTGGCAGAGTAAGTATGCCGAAAAATTATCTTACAACAAAGCACCTAAAAGTAGTAGATATGAAATGGAAAACATATTTTAATGAATGACCATTTGGGAAGAGGAAAGGAAATCAGACTCAGGGCCTAAAAGTCCTTAAAAGAACCAATTCACAGAATTGTGAACATTGAGATCATCTGTTAATCCCGTGACCCTGAGCTCTCAGTTTGATATAGACAAATTCAGGCCTGAATTGGCAGGGGGGTTGGATTCAACTTACAAAGAATTATATCATTAGTGAAAATTTGAATTGTGAATAGGAAAAAAAATTACCAAAAAAAAAAAAAAAAATCTACCCTGAATGAAGAAACAAATAAGCAAGGAAACAAAATCATCCCTGAGAATTCATAAGCCATAGCTAGTCCTCATGTGGTATCTAAACTAAGGTCCCAGGTCTCAATACCTACAAGCTACCCTAAGTTTGAAGTTTCCCTGTGGGTCTGTCAAAAGAAAGTTTTTTCTAGAAGCATCAACCTTCAAATGATGTCTCAAGGAATTTCCATGTATCTCACAGTTGAAACATTATTATCTCACAGTTAAAAAAACATAAAACAAAAAATGAAACAATGAGCATGAATAAATGTCAGCAGAAACAATAAACAACTGAAGCAGACCTAGAAAGCATTTAGATATTCAAACTGTCACATTCAGAATATAAGATTAGTGTATAATATCTTCAAGTAATTTTTAAAAAGAAAAATCAAATGCATGATTAAGAAGTGACTATAAAGATGACGGAGAAGTTGTAATAAAAAAACTGAACATCAAGAACTTAAAAATACAGTAATTAAAATAAAGAATTCAATAGACGTGCTACTTAGCATATTAGACATGACTGGAGAGAGAATGGTTAAACTGGAATATAGATCTGAAGCAACTAGCCATAAGATAGCACATAGGGACACAGCTGCAGGACAAAGAAATGGAATATGAAAGGAGTTGTAAGAACTAAAGAATAGAGTGATAAGGTATTAATGTTTCAAAACAGAATTCCAGAAGGAAATAGGAAAGAAATGGAAAGGAGAAAATTTGGATGCTAAATCCCAAAACTGACAGATGACATGAATCCTCAAATTCAGGAAGCAAAATAAATCCCAATTTTAATCACACTGTGAAATGCAGAGGAATTTAAGAGCTTTATAAACATCCAGAGAGAAAAAGACAGATTACTTTCAAAGAAAACAATTAGACTGGTAGCTGAGTTCTAAACAGCAACAATGGAAGCCAGAAAAATGTGAGATGATAGCAAAGAGATGAAAAAATAAATAGCTATAAACCAATGATTGTATACCAGACATAAATATTTTTTAAGAACGGAGAAAATAAAATAATTTTTAGATAAAACAAAATCAAGAAAGTTTCCCCTGAACAGGTCCTCACTAAAGGAGCTTCTAAAATTTGTATTATAGGAATAAGGAAAATGATTCCAGAAAAACTACTGAGTTCAAGAAGAAAGAGTGAGAAAATAAAGAGGTAATGTGAGTAAATCTAAATATAGTAATTCTATAAAACAATAATAAAGTCTAATTTGAGAGTGTATTAGTTTTCTATTGGCAACAAATTACCTCAAACTTAGTGACTTAAAAGAACACTTATTAATTATCTCTAAGTTTCCATGGGTCATGAGTCTGGCTTAATGTAGTTCTCTGATCTGGGTCTCACAAAGCTACAATCAAGGTTTCAGCCAGGCTATGTTCTCATCAGGAGGCTCTGCTAAGGAAAAACCCACTTCTAAGCTCATTCACATTGTCAGCCAAATTAAGTTTCTTGTGGCTGTACCTGAGAGCCCCAGTTACATAGGCCCTCTCACATCATGGCAGTGAACTTTTTTGAGCCAGCAAGGAGAATCTCTCTCTCCAGATTGCTCAGATAGAGTCTTGTATAACATAACATAATCAGAGGAGTGACATTCCATCACTTTTGCCATATTCTCTTGGTTAGAAGCAAGTCACAGGTTCTGCCCACATGAAAGAAGAATGAATTACACAAGGGCATGACTCATTAGGAGCCACCACAAGGTGTGGTCACCACCAAGAGATTGGGGGGAAAAAAAGAACTAAAACAGTGTATATATCAGAAGTGGTCTGATCTAGTTAAAACATGCTAAAGTCTTTGTAGGAAGGGTGGAAAGACACAAATTAATTCTCGACTTTGTTACGCATGGCTAGAAAGTATAAAATGTTAGAAATAAAAAAAAAAATCAGCATTCTAAAATATAAAGACAAAATATTTTAAAATAAAAGGATAACCAAAGTTGTTATTATACTATTATCTGGTAAAGTAGACCTTAAGGGAAAAGGCATTATTTGAATTAGAAAGCCACTGCATAATTCTAAAGTAATTCTTAAATCCTATGCACCTCATTTCACAAGTCCAAAATGTGTATAATAAAAACTGGCAGGAGTGATTCATAAATCATAGTGGGTGATTTTGAAACATATTTCTCAGCAGTTGATAGATCAAATAGGCAAAAGTAAAGTAAAATATCAAAGAATTGAAGTATACAAATAGCAAGCTTGAGTCAACTGTGTTATGTAGAATAAAAGACTGTGGTAGGTTGAATTATGTGCCCCAATAGAAGAAGCATTGTTCTTAATCTTAATCTGCATTCCTGTTGGGGTGAATTTATTTGTAAATAGGACCATTTGAAGATTTGATTAGTTAAGGTGGGTCTTAATCCATATTACTGGAGGCCTTATAAAGACAAGAAACCAGAAGCCAAAAGTGAAAGATGGCCACAGAGGAGCTAGAAACTGGAAATTTGCAGAAACCAGAAGAGCAGACACAAGGAGAGTGAGAGACTGCCATGTGAGGGAGGCAGGGAAACAAATGTAGGACGCCCACCGATTCTGTAAACCAGCACCAAAATGTTACAGCGTGTGAGGAGAAAGTATCGTCTTGCTGATACCCGGATTTTGGACCTCCAGCCTTCCAAACTTTGAGCTAATAAATTTCAGTTAAAGCAACCCTGTGTGTGATATTTGTTATAGCACCCTGGCAAACTAAGACAAACACCAGGCAATTAGAGACAACATTATTTTCAAGCACATAACAGAGTGCTTATTATGTGAATATATACAAATCGTGTAATAAGCTATAAAACTAGTTGCAACAAATTGCAAGTATTTGATGAAATAATGGATCACATACCCTGACCACAATAAAATTTGAAAATAAAAAGACTCCTAAAAATTTCGTGTTTAGAAATTTGGAAAATATACTTCTAAGTAACATAAACAATCAAAATGGATATTAGAAAACTTTAAAGTTGAAATATGAAATATCCTATATATCAAAAGGCATAGGATATAGATAAAATAGTTCAAAAGAGAAATTTATACCCTTATGCATTTATATTAGAAAAGCTTGATATTAATAAATAAAGCACCTAACAAGATTTAGGAAAGGATTGACAAAATACACTGAAAACAAAGAAAGAAAATAAAGATAAAATGGAAATTAATAAAATAGAAAAATAAAGGGAAATAGGAGAATCAAGAAAACCAACTTTGTTCTTTGACAAGAGAAATAAAATATAGATGTCTCCGACAAGATTGATGAAGTAAAAGGGGGGAAAACACAAGCAATATTAGCAAAGTAAACGGAAACATAACTTCAGAAGAAATAAAGATTAGAAGGGTAGCAGAATGTTATGGACAATTCTAGATTCCAATGGAAATTAGAAAGTTAGCATATCTATAAAAACATATTTTACAAAAATTGGTTTATGAAAGAATTAGAAAACCTGTGTGATCTTATAACCATTGAAGAAATTAAACCTATTGTCTTCTCACACACACACACACAAAATGTCCACAGTTTTATAACAAATTCTACTAAATATTTAAGCAGCAAATATTCTCATACAACACAATCTCTTGCAAAGAATAGTAAAATAATGATACACTCCTCTTTAACGTGTTTTCTGAGACCATTATAATCTTGATTCCAAAACTCAATAATGAAAGTTTGAAAAGGAAAATTGTAAGCCAGTCTCAATTATAAAAATAGACATATAAATCCTATACTACATATTAGCAAATTAAACCTAGCAATATATGAAATACACACATACATACAACTAAGTTGGCTTTATCTAAGAAATGGAAGGTTAATTAACATTAAACTCTATTAATATAAATCAACAGAATAAAGGTTAAACTCCAATTTCCATTTTTGCAGATAAAATTTAATAAAATTTTATTTATTTCTTGGAATAGAAACTCAAATTTGGAATAGAAGTTTCATTTATATTAGAAACTCAAACTTGGAATAGAAGGTCACTTCTCTAATATGAAAGAGTATTTACAAAAAAGTTACAGAAGGGAGCAGATGTAGCCCAGTTGGTTGAGTGCCTGCTTCTCATGTAAAAGGTTCTGGGTTCAATCCCTGATGCCTCCTTTAAAAAAAAAAAAATTAAGATTAAAAAGTTATGGAAAAAACATTGTACTTAATGGTAAAATGATAATATTATTCTCTTCAAAGAAAGGAACAAAACAAGGATGCTCACTATTACTGCATAAATTCAAAATTAAACTGAGGTTCCCAGACAGCACATGGAAATGAGAAAAAGAAATAAAATATATAAGGCTAGGAAAAGAATCAATAAAATTTTCATTATTGACAGAAAATATGATTGTCTTAATAGGAAACTCAAAAGAAAGCTACAGGCAAATCACTCACATGAATAAAGATGATCTATAGAGAATGAGTAGTATCCAGAATTTGTAAATGACTCTTAGAAAAAAATTTAAACAGAAGAGTGGGCAAAAACCTAAACAGAAGAGGAAACAAATGGCAAGTTAAAATATGAAAATATTTAAGACCATAATGAAATATAACCTTACATCCATCCAATTTCCATTTTTTCTTCCTATCCCATGTATTGCTGAGAAATGTTTTAATGGGAACATTGCTACATTGATGGTGAGGATAAAACCTGGAACAATAATTTTGGAAATCAATTTGGCATTATGTAATAAATATGGAGATACTTGTACTGTTAGTTTTGGGAATTCACATATGACACAAGGAGACATGCACAAGACTGTTTACAGCAGCACTGTTTGTATAGGTTAATCCATATTAGATTACTGAAAATCAAACATTTTTAACCTAAATCTGTAACTTTATGTAGCTTTCATTGGAGGCGTGTGTCTCTCCTCCCACTCCCACTAAAAGTGAAGGAGACAGCTTATGGTATATACATAGGTCAGTTGGAGAAGGTCTGGAAGTCAAAGCAGGGCAGTCTTATGACTACTGTGAATTAGAATTTCTCTGAATTAGAAGTGCAGTCATCTTTTGAAATTGCTAGGTAAAATGGAAAACCAAGATACTTGAGGAGAATGGTAGAAGTTTAAGTAATTACCATAGGACTGGAAGAAAGAATGATTACTGAGCAGCAGCAAAGGTTTTAGAGCAAGTTGGAGGCCATAGGTATGTCATGACACCAGCTTGTTACTTTTCTTCACATGTGCTTAAAGCTACTCAGGGTGTGAGAGCAAAGGGACAGTCTGGGTTGAACTAAACTTTGCGTTTTCCTCAGCAGGTGCTAAGACAGGTGCTTCTGGGCTAGAGCAGATGGAATCCTGAGCCTGGTGCTTTAGGCAAGCACAAGTCAAGATGAGAAAACAAGAAAGGGTAAAGGGAGCACTGAGAGTAAACATGTTGGTGGTCTTGACATGATAAAATAAGTCAAGTGTTGACCATAAGGTTAGGAAGGAACTGCCCAGGATTGAAGAATCCACAACAGAAAAGTGTGAGGTCATGGATTAAGTTCAGAGTGTGGTCCTGGTGTGTGTGGCAGAAGAGGCATGGTAGTGCCCTGGAGGTGAAGATCAGGAAACTGGGCAGCAGGTTTGTTAGATGGGATCATCTGCATTGACGTCAAAATTGGCCAGGAAAATGGTGGTGAGAAAGAAGATGGTCAGAGTGCTAAGGTCCGTGATAAATGTGAAAGAGCAGCCGGGATGTTGGTAAACAAACACAAACAAACAGCAAGAGGATGCTGGAAGCTGGTAACCAGATTGCAGGAGTCTCAAAGGAAAGGGATTTTTATCTGAAAAATGAAAATCAATGCTTGGGAGTTGTGCTGTGAAGCCAGGAGTCTTTAATCATCACCTTTTGACCTTTTATATGGGGTGCACACTGTGGGAGAATAGCCTGAATTGCCTTGAGGAGAAGGAAAGAATAAACTGAAATTCCCTTGAGGAAAAGGAGAGTGCCAGCTCCTAGTTTCATAATATATTTTCAGATATGGTAGAGTAAGCCCCCTGCCTTCACTGTTATTTTCTATTTTTTTTTGTTTCTAACTCTCCTTCTGACTCTGATTTTTCTTTGCACTTTGCACTTACCTCACTTACAGTCACCTGATCACAATGCATTGTACTATTAAGTAATAAGTCTCTTTAAGTCTGCCTTAGCCACTGGATTGCACTCTGCTTAAGGGCAAAAAACCTGTAATATTTGCCTTTATGTCTATAATACCTAGTATAGGGCCCAGCATATTGAAGGTGTTCAATAAATTTTATTGAACAAATAAATGGAAGGAATAGAATAATATTAACACATGGAAAGGATTGTGGAAGCAATGGAATGACTAGCTGTTTGTTTGTATTTGAGTGAGTTCATGTATGTTTCTTGCATGAGTTGTTAAGGATGAAATAAACTACCCCTGAGGGCAGTTACAAAGTCTTGAGCCACCGGAGAGTGTTGTAGAGGAAGAAAATAATGTTCTACTAGGAAAATAAGTAGAAAGAGACAGCAACAAAGGGCAAAATGCTAACATAGTCCTCACTGAATATTCTAAAAGTCACTAAACATCCAAATACATCTTATGATATTTTTCATTGAAAACACACTTCCATAATCCGAGTACTATAGACTCCGAATTCGACAAAAGAAGCTTTATTTTACAGTGTTGGAAATTAGAGGCCTATGAAATCAAGTTTATCTCTAGAAGTGAGTTTTAAGAAACCTGAAAGCATTGTAATACTGAAGAAAATATTGACCAGATGATGTCTTAAGCAAGGTCCTGAATGAAATTGTATTTTGATATGAAGCTAATAATGAAGGGTAATATCACTTTTAATTTAAACATTTTTTTAAGTTTGCCTTTCTCATCTTTAGTGCACAACTTCTTTTGAATCTCATGAACAGATGATCAGTTTTAACAAGCAATAAGAATGCTTTGAATTTAGATTTTATAGGTCATATTTTTATTAAAATCACTAGATTTTGGAAGTATAAATGTTGCTTTTTTGTTCAGTGAACGTACTTGTCATTACACAGTCTGTTTCAATCTGCCTAGAAGGTATGCCTAAAGAGATAAGTAGTAACCTAACTGTAGGTAATATGCGAATACTTTGTGACATGTGGGGTACACTTTGATATTGAGAACACTGGGTTACTGGGTATCGTGGAACAATTAAAAGATACATAAAAAGTAAACAATATACCATATTTTCTAATAATTTGGAGAATCGTGGAATTTTTTAAATGGGGGGGGGACTTTGTAGATATTTGATTTCAATTTCCTAACTTTTTATATGAAAAAGCAAAGGAAGTTTAAGGGAGATCAACTATTGATTGATGGCAGAATTGGGACAAAAGTCAGATCTTCTGCCTTCTAGGCCTGTGCTTTCTCCATTTCTCTTTGTCTCGTATTCAAAGCTGTGTTCGTTACACTAACATTTGATATCTACAATAAAATACCTTGGCTTTTACACATGAGCAAAATTATTTTAGAAATTAGTTTAAATTTTATTATACCAGTATGGACTAAAGTAGAATTAAAAGAATGGAGGGAAACATCCCAGGTGGAAATGTAATAGTTTCATTAGAGTAAATAAGATCCAGAACCAGAAGTCATATTACCTTGGACTTAAAACTAAGCAGAGAATTTGTATTGAAAAAAGGTTCACTAATAAAACAAAACTGTTCTCCCCCTTTCCAAAAATCCATAAGATTTTAATAATTAAGAGGTTCGTAAGTACACTGATATTCCAATATCATAACTGGTTTAAGGGGCTGGATGCTAAAACTCTGGGCTCAAAGTTATACAAAACCAGAATTGTTTTATTAGAGGGGCTCTTTGAGTTGACTACAGCTGGCTGTTTAAAATTGAAGGCATTGCTAAACAGACTCCGTTCTTCCAAATTCTCCTAATGCCCACATAAACACAGAAATTTAGTTTTCCCCTTTCTCCCCAAATTAAAGATTTGGAAGTAGGGTTAAAAACAGAACTCAGAATGTCAAACCCACAAAAATGTTATGGTTTGGGAATATTAAATCTTGGTAGACTATTAAACAGATCTGGTTGGGTATTTCATTGGTTTTATTTGGGACTAACAGCAGACTCCAAATTAGAAAAATGCATCAAGAATTTTCACAGCCACTTCAAATAAATTTTGGCTTAAAGAAAAATAATTTAGAAAACCAATTATAAAAAATCATGTACTAGGATAAAGCATTATATATGAAATTCTTTTCTACCAACAAAATTTTGGAAAGCTGAAGAAAATATCCAATTTTGATCCTCAAATATTTAATTTTTTAAAATGTATATATTCCTAACTTCTTCCAAGAAATAAGTTTAGATACTTCCTCCAGTTAAAATAAATCCCCAGTCTAATCTTTGTTCCTCAAATCCCTTATCTTGTTGCAGGATTAATTTACTTGCTTGAGTGAAACTATATGACTCTCATCTCCCCTTCCTATTTAAAATTATTCCTAAGAATTAGACTTTGAGAAAATTTTATTCAGGCACTTATCCAATAAAAGTCATTAAATCATTTCTTAGGGATTAGATGCCCTACTTGTAGAGCAAAATAGATTTTTTTTTTAGCTTGAGAGGGATATAAAATTGAGGCAAAGAACTTGATTCATACAAAAACCTGTTATCTATAGGATTTTACATGAATTGTAAAAAAGCCTCCTGTAAATAAAGTGATAGGTAAAAATTCAGAACAAATTCTATTGGGATGTTCAGTTCTTTGAGAGTAGGACTGCGCCTCACTTATCACTGCACTCCAAGTTCTCAGAGCCTGGCATATAGCTGCGTTCAGTAAATAGCAAATGAGGAAAGAATGAAAGCTTCCTCACTGATTGTGTATCTCTGGTGTCTGTCATCTTCAGGACTGTTCCTAGGCGAAGACTAACTCAGGAACATCATTGGATCTTTCCCTTCCTTTGCTTACCTTACATGCTGTGTGCCACATAAATGAAAAGGGTTGGCAGCTGCTACGCTTTCTAATCTGTAATTAGGTTATTGGTCCTAGATGGGTTATTTTTTCTATAAGGAAAACTAAAGCCTGACTCTCTTTGTTCTTGTTTTCCTTTAAAGAATATAACTGAATTTCATATTTGCTCTCTATTTCTCAAAGTAGTTTGTATATTTAGTGTTGAACTTTGGCCACTCTATCAGTGCACTAGTTATTCCCTTTGCTCAGGTGGAGGTATGTGCCTACTTCAATTTTTCCTGAGCCCACACAGTTTCTACTGTTTTTCTTTCCACTGAAGACAGCTGTCAGTGATGCTACATCTTTGCCTACTGGATATTGCAGACACATTGACTGGCTGATCCAACATCAATTTCAGACCTATTTCTCCCCTGCCTGCCACTATCATAGGACAGTAAAAGTTAAAAACTCAATTTCCCAGTCCCTCCTTCTGCTGTGATTGGTCATGTAACACAGGTCTGGCCAATGGCATGCAAAGAGGATTGCTAGCTGTTGAGCCTCTTTGTTGCCTGGCCTCATTCTTCCTGTCTGGAGTAGGAATGGTGGAGTGACCCATCATACAAACCCAAAGATGAAAACCACATGCTTAGGATGGCAGCATAGACAGGTATAATAAGCTGAGGACACGGACCACATTGTAGAACCACTGCCTCAGCCCTGGGGAGTCTATCTGAACTTCATTTTTTTGCAGGAAAATACATACACACTTCACTGTAATTTTGATCCCAGATTACATGCTACTGAATACAATCCTAACTGGTACGTTGAAATAACGGATCTTTTGTTTGAGAATAACATTAGGATAACTCCCAAAAAATGAACAATTAAAGTTGATTCTCTCTCTGCAATATATGACAATAGGGGAAATGTCTCTTTAAGATAAAATTTTGTAAGAAAAGTCAGTTTATCTTATTTTGTTTAATATAGGTACCCTTCATCTTAACAACACCTGCAGGTCTTCTACAATCAGCGTTTTATAAACCCAATTTAGGGATTTATTAAGAATGAGTGCACTGGATTCTTATATCTACTTCTGCATTTAATCTGCTGTTGCAATAGGTTGGTTATTTTTGTTGAAGTATATAAAGAAAATCCCAGCTTTCACACAAATGTAGTTGGAAAAGGATAGGGCATTTTAATAGTTGCTTCTTAAAAGTTAGTTGCAATATGGAACTTGAAACTGTATCAGTTAACTTTTTATATTCTGTAACATTAAAAACCATTGGTCTCTATTGCAATTTGAATGGAAATTTAATTCATGCGTGACTTTGTAACTCATGCATTAGTCATTTGAAAAATATTGGTTCACTGAGTTATGTATGTCTTTCAAAGGCTGGCCTAGTCTTCATGTAATTTTTTGAAAATCACATTCAATAGCATCAAAATTGATTTTTTCAGAAAAATTTTTCTTTACTGGGAAGCAGTCAAGCTCATGGTGTTGGATACCAGTTTTGCAAATTTTCAAATGAAATATCAAATTTTGCTGCTGATAACAAATATTGCCAATTATTTCCCTTAAATGGCAGGCTCATTTTGATCATTTTTCAAGGAAATGTCAAATATCTAGATCTGAATTCCATAGCCTTCTGTCAGTCACTCTTTTAAGTAAAATGAAATTCGTGAAAAAAGTGGCTTGTCCAGCTTGTTGTTCAAACAGTGGTCCAACTGCTTGTCCTAGAGCCAACCATCATATTCTGGTATGCTTTTAGGCTTACTTCCTATTAGTAAAAACACATGTACTCAAGGGTCAAGATTTTAAAAAGTAATTTACTTCTTCATCAAGGGCATTCTGAAATAAACATTTTTTAAACTATGAGTATATGATAATAAAGAATTCAGTAACAACTAACAGATTAATAGAGTTTGGTGCCACTGCCTTGGTTCATGCTAAAGAACCAGTAGTTTTATCCACAATTACTTTTGCAACACCTGTGTAAATGTTGCCACAATGAAAAAGGCAAATAATGCCTTAGTATTATAAAAATAGTTTTGACTTCAGGCACTAGCAGGATGTAACAGATCACATTTTGAGTACCACTACCTATAGGATACCAAATTGACCCATGATTAAACCAAAAATATACCATATATCAAGTAAAGCCATTGCCTGAGAAGTCCCAGTCCTTCACAAATCAGCAGCAAGGGTCACTGTTTCATAAAGAACAAATTTTCTTGCTGAATAAATTGTAATTGCTTTCCAGAAGGAAGTTGTTACATTAAAATTTTTTATTTATCTTTTCTGGTGTAATACATGCTAACATTTGGAGAAAAACACAGGAAAAAAGTTAGCTATCTCCCATAACCACCACAGATTAACTATTTTTGCTATTTAACAGTTTTTCAATATTGTATTTTGAACTTTTAAAATAATCCCAACCAAGTTTTATTGACTGTAAAATATTCTGTTTTGAAGAGATACTATAATTTTCCAACACATTCCATAGAGTTGGATATTCAGGTTATTTCCAATTTTTTTGCTGTTAGAGGCAGAGGGCTGCCAAAAGAGACTATAGATCTTAGAAGATACATTTGTTTTCTACTGCTGCATAAAAAATCACCAGAAAGCTAATGGCTTAAAATAGCACCCATTCATTAACTCACAGTTTTGTAGGTCAGAAGTCTGGGCACCATGTGGTCTAGTTCTCTGTTCAAGGTCTTACAGAGCTAAATTCAGGATGTTGGCCCAGCCGCAGTCCTTTCTGGAGATTCTAGGGAAGAATCTGCTTTCAAACTCACTCTGGTTTTTGGTTGAATTCAATTCCTTGAGTTGTAGGAATAAGGTTCTGTTCTCTTATTCTCTTATCGGCAACCAACCAAGAGCCATTTTCAGCTCCTAGAGGTAGTTCTCAGTCCTTGGTCCCTTGGTCCCTTGCCCTACAGCCCCCTCCATCTTAAATAGATCAATTCCCTCATGTCAAGTCCCTCTCATGCTTTGAATCTCCTTCACCAGAAGAGCCCAGTCTTTCCTGGCTTAATGGCTTACCTCGTTAAATCAGGTCCAAGGAACATAATCACCCCTATATTAAGAACAGGATTTTAATTATACCAGTAAAATCCCCTCATAGCAGCACCTTTGGTGTTTGGTGTTTAATTGAATAACTAGGAGAAAGTATGTACACCAGGAGGCAGAAATCTTGGGGGTCAATCTGAAATTCTGTCTACCGTATGAATCCTCACTAATTATTGTTTTAGAATGACTCATAGAAGTGGAACTACTGAATCAATAGGCATGAGTATTTTTAAGGTCTTTAATACATTTTTACTTACTTGCTCTTCAGAAGCAATGTTCACATTTTGGTTCTACCAACAACATATGTGAATGGTTTTTCACTGCAAAGTTTTAAGCTCTTAGTATTGTCAGTAAAAATAAGTTAATAGTTTATATTTCATGGTTTTGATTTTCTTTTATTTGATATTAGTGTGTTTGAATTTTTCACATATTTTATAATCCATTTATATTTTATTTTCTTTGAATTTTCTGTGTATGTCTTTTGCCTGTTTAACTGCTTTGTCTTTGCGCTTTCATTGTCAATTTTATTATATCTTCATATGTTAAGAATATTAACTCACATATTTTTTGAAAGTTTTTTTTTCCAATTTGTTAATTCTTTTCATTTTGTTTATAGTTATTTTGTGATTGGCACATTCCCAAACATCTCTTCCTGTAATACTTCCTCAAAATTTCACACCTTGGGGCCTAACATTTTTCCTAAATGTGAAAAGACTATAGAAGAGTATAACATATTAGCTTTTAATTAAACCTCATCAAATGCACCAACATATATATGGGGGGGGGGAATCAGTTGTTTAGGAGTAAACAACTTTTTGATTATGGCCAACATTCTAAAGAACTTGAAGTCCTACTAAATTTCCTTCTACCTCTATCTCAACAATGATGACATGGATCTAGTTATTTATAATATAGAATGAGAATAAACACAACTTTTGATGATGGATCTACATTTATTACAATTATTAAAGGAATTTGTTAGTGGAGCCTTATTTTAACTCTGGCCAATGTGTCTCACCATTCTTATTTTTATTGGATAGTCAATTCAATTTTTATTTACTGACAGGGTAAGGTAATATTTTAGGATTTGCCTTAACGCCTTACCAGACAAATAAACTTTTATTACAGATCTTCTTATGCACTGATCTATTTAATCATTTAACTACACAAGTTGGTTATTGTAAAAGGACAAAATATATTCTTGTCACTGTTATCCAGTTGCTTTTGCAGGTGTGTTATACCAGACCTACCCACAGATGGGTGCATGTGAGAGGACCATATGAATCAGCTAGGAAGGATTTTCCTTCTGGAATTAAAACTGCAGCCACACCACAAGAAGCCATTTCCTTTTGCACTATCTGTAATTAATTTTTAAATACTCGTCAACATTTTCTGAGATAAAATTAATCAGTGTCATTTTTTAAAACTTTTAAATATCTGGTTTTAAATAAAATTAAAATAGCTACTTCTTCTGAAGACAAAACTAATCTGTGCTCATTTAAAAAAACTTCTATTGCACAAAGAAATATAATTTTAAAATAAAAGAAAAATCATTTCTAATCTCTCTACTCAAACCTAAACACTATTAACATTTATCAACATTTTATTATGAAAATTTCACATGTGCACAAAAGTTGAAAGAATTTTACAGTCAACACTTACATACTGACCACCCAGATTCTGCAGTTAATATTTTTCTAAACTTGCTTTATCACATTTCTATCCATCTATCCATCCACCAATCCATGTAATTTTTGATGCATTTCAAAGTGTGTTGCTGACAACAGAACCCAAACAGTTCACCATGTATATTGTTAACTAGAGTTCAATATTTGTTTGGGGTTGGGGTTTTTTATTAAGTAAAATTTACTTACTGTGAAATGCACAAACCATAAATGTTCTAACTGGTGAATCCTGGCAAATGTATAAACTCATGTAATTCAATCTCTCATCAAAAAACAAATAAACAAGCAAACAACTGAAAGTAAAAAATCTATAAAGCTCATTCATATGTCTTCCCAGTCAATCCCCAACTCCAGAAGCAAATACTATCTTGATTCTTGGGCAAATACTATTCTGGATCTTTTCACTACAGAGTATTCAGAACTTTCCCATTTTAGAACTTCATAAACTCTAGAATCATAATCTAGAATCTTTTGCATAGGGCTTCTTTTACTCAGCACAATGTTCTTTAGATTTATCCAAGGGGTTGTCTGTATCATTAGCTTTTCATTCTTATTGCCAATGGTATTCTAGCGTATGAACATATCTCAATTTGTTTATACATTTGTTTACCCTGTGTAGCAGTTTGGCAGTTTGATGTAGTTATGAATTCCAAAAATAGATATTGGATTATGCTTGTAAGCTGGTCTGTTCATCTGGGCATGATTAAGTTATAATTAGGGATTTGATTGGGTCATGTCAGAAGGATGTTGAACCCTGCCCCTTGGTGGGTGGGGACTCAAAGATAAAAGACTTGGCAAAGGACAGAGTTGGAATAGTTTTGATGTTAGAGTTCCAATGAGGAAGGAGAGAAGGCCCCAGGAAAAGAGATGAGCCATTCACCTGACAGTTCACAGCTGGCCTTGTGGAGAAAGGCAAAGCCTAGAAAGCCTCATAGTCTATAGCTGACCTTGTGGAGGAACCAGAGGAGCTGAGCCCGGAGAGAAATGGAGCC
Organism: Tolypeutes matacus; assembly: GCA_026826555.1. Lineage (NCBI taxonomy): Eukaryota > Metazoa > Chordata > Mammalia > Cingulata > Chlamyphoridae > Tolypeutes > Tolypeutes matacus. The sequence goes on from JAKSZT010053769.1 coordinate 4,857,890, forward strand.
CTGGGAAGAGAGGAACCCAAGAAGCTTGAACCCTGGCAAATGTCAGCAGCTGTCTTGCTCCAACACATGGCAACAGACTTTGGTGAAGGAAGAAACTTAAGATTCATGGCCTGGTAACTGTGGGCTTCTACCCCAAATAAACACCCTGTATAAAAACCAACTGATTTCTGGTATTTTACATCAGCACCCCTTTGGCTGACTAATACACCCTGTTAACAGATATTTAGAGTTTTCTAGTTACCTGTTATTATGAATAAATCTGTCTTTTCATGTTGGGTTCTCTGGAAGTAGATACTAAGATGGAGTTTGGGGTGAAAGGTGTTTATTAGGGATTAACACTTATGAAAGGAACTGGCAGGAAGCAGAAGGAGTTGAAATGCAAATGCAGACGGAACCAAGGTCAGTCAATTTACAGATTGCTCTGCTGTAAGATTACCCAAGAGACTGGTCGCAGGTCTGGCCGAACTGAGCAGGCCTTTCTACCACTGCTCGCTCAGTCATGGAGTGACTGCTCTCCCCCCAACTTATGTGTCTTTTGTGCACATATATTTTTAATTCTCTTGGTTAGATACCTAGGAGAAGAATGACTGTGTTGTAGGGTAGGGGCATGTTTAGTTTTATAAGATAAATTACTGTTGTGTAACTTATAAAAGTGATTGTTCCATTTTACACTCGCATCAAAAACAGGGAAGAGTCCCAGTCCTGTGTTCAATATGAACCAACCATGCTGCTCTCCTTACTAAACCTTTACCCAAACATAGATGGCTCCAACACAGCCCTGCTCACTTCTGCCTCAAAGCATTTGCTTTTGCTTCTCATTGTTTCATTTGCCTCCTGTCTCCTGAAACCCAGTTCACATTCTACCTTCAGTGCTCTTTTGTGGTGACTTCAGCTAAGTGACCTTCCATAACACCCATATAAGCTTCCAGTATATTCTCTAATAGTACTGGGTTATTTACTGCTTTGCATTTATTTGCCCTGAGGAAATTTTAATTTCCTGTGGGTGGTATAGGAAGAAGAGACAGTAATGTTTCTGAGTAGAGAGATTAGAAATGATTTTTCTTTTATTTTAAAATATTTAAAGAATATTTAATAGTGTAGAAAAATGTTTATAATATGTTGTTGAACCCCAAAAAAAGAAGCGACGCACAAAATTGAATACGCAATATTGATTTATGAAAAATATGTGTGAGGAAAAGACTGGAAAAATGAAGTGTTGGCCATGGTTATATTTTTGTGGTCAGATTATGAGGAGTTTTTATGTTTTCTTTATACTTTTCTCTATTTTCCATAAACTGCATTTATTAGTTTCATAATAAGTGACAATGTGTTGCATAAAGAAAAAGAACTGTGATATAAGATGCACATATAACAGATTCGAACTTTTCAGATACCAGATAACTTTTCAGATAATACAAATACAAGAGAAAAATGTAGCAAAATGCTAAAAGTACTCACAAAAGAAGATTTATAAATGGCCAATAGGTACATTTTAAAAATGCTGAATATAATTATTTTTTCAAGGAGATACAAATTAAAGCCACAATGAAATATTACCACACACAGAAGAACATAACTAAAATTAACAAATCTGACACTTACTGATGGCCAATTTATGTAAAGGCAAATGAACTGCTAGTCTCTGTAGAACTGAGATATATTTGATATTACATCGAAGTTAGTGGTTTGTGGGAGAAAGTCTGGCAACTACGAAACCTCTATTTATCAGGAGGGGAAAAACAAAACACCCAGAGCACACTGCCATTTCCAGAAAAGGTGAAAATATTGCATTGCTGTGGCTAGAAATTGTATAACCCCTCCTTTGGTGACTGACATATTTTCTACTTTTATGCTAATGACAAATACATTGGACAGATAGTACTATATTATCCCAGATTTAGAAATTAAACTAAGTTTAGATAGGCTGAGCAATTTGTCTACAATCACTATTTGCCCTACATGTCCTAAGCAGGAGTTCAAACCCAGACCTTCTGATTCTCATGTTTGTACTGTGTCTATGTGTGCGTGTGTGTGTGTGTGTGCGCGCGCATGCACATATAGACAGTCCCTGGCTGCATATTAATATCAACTGAGAAGCTTTAAAACTTTCACCACCCACTTTCACACATAGTTCCTGCTTGATATTTCTGATTTAATTAATCTGAAAAAGGATCTAATTGTGGTGGTTTTAAATGCTCCCCTTGTAATTCTAATGCACATCCACATTTGAGAACTCTTGAAATACTGAACATATTTCTCAGATAATTATGGAAAACACCAGGACTTTTTCTCTAGAATATACCTAGTTTTGAATTCTTAATTTGATTAATTTCTTAAGCACATGAACTTCTCAATGAAATTTACTTTCAAGAAATCTATACATGTGATATATTTTCTCGAATCTTTCCTATATGAAATGTCCTTTTCTTTTCTTCACAGAAGGACAATTTGAGTAAATGAGGACTTTGGGGAACCAATTTTTACTCAGATTTTATAGATATGTCTCCACTCAGCAGGCATTTATAGTTGGAGAAGGCAAATCTGAGGCAAAAATTATTTTATTCCTTTTTAATTAATTTGGATTATTTGTTTATTCCTGAAATATGTAGAGGTCACTGTCCTTTCTCCATTCATTATTTTTATCTTGGACTTTTTTTATGAATTCTGAGAGAGCATCTCATATTCAAACTATGATTCAACTTTATATATTGTCAATTCCTTCATTGACTTCAATAAAGATTTGAATACTCCTACAATCTATTTATATATTTAATTTCTTGAAATTCCTTTATCTCACCTATCTTGCTTCTTAATTCTTTCTTATGACTTTGGCTCTTGTTTCATAGAGTTCATGTGCTTTTGCTACTTTTGAGAATGTCAATTCTCTAAACTGTTTATATTCTAGGGATGGTAATCACTTTCCCTCATTCTTTTCTCCTTTATTCTCAAATGAGATGAGCTCTACCTAGACCCAATGTTCATCAAGCAATGAGTATGCAGATTTCCCTTCTTGATATTCAGTGTCTCTTTGAATATAGCTATAAGTTGGCTACAAAGCAGGTCAATGAATATATGTTCTAACCTAGTTCTTAGTTTCTAAGAGACAGTCTGTATTGGGCTACTTTGGTACATTATCCTTCCCAGGGCATGATGTTCTGAACATATTTAATAAATAAAAACTTAAACTTTCATTAGCATTGTTGCAAGTGTTTCTCATACCTTTCCCTTGACTTACAACACTTTTATTTGTAGGGCCTATATCTCCATATCTCCATGGTACAATGTGGTAATGGTATTCTCTGTCTCCCCACTCCAGTTGCTTAAATTATTAATAGTCCCATATAATACATGAGATATACACAAAAAATTATTTGTTGTTTACATGAAATTCATACTGAACTGAGCATCCCATATTTTTGTTGTTTAAAGATGGCAACTCTACAAGATCCTACACACTCCTCTCAAGTTTCCAGAGAGTATCAGTTTCTAGTGTATCTGAAAAGGATATAAGGCATGTAAGCTGTGCTTCAATCTTTGGGCTTATGTCCCTTTCAGTGCCTATAGATGTGTGTTGTAATGATTCAGGACTGTTTGGTCCAGTGTCCTTTTTGTCCCAATAAACAGTTTTATGAAAGTTTGTCTACTCACCTCTTGTACATTTTACATCTACCCAACAAAATAGAGACATTTTCACAAGAATTTCTTCCTCCTATATCTGGGGGCTGTGTCATCATGCCATCTCTAATACCACTTAAAATTGCACTTAGATTCAGGACCATCTGCCACTGGCTGTTTGGAAAATGTAGCAGCATATAAAAACATGCTAGTATAAGAAAACATCTTCAGAATTGGTCCTGACTCTTAGTTCAACCAGTTCTCAGCTACCAGTTATTCTTAAATAAGTCATACATTTAGTTCAGTTTGAAGCCTGACAAAGGTTATAGGTCTTGCTTTTGTGTAAATGTACAATGTCTCATGCTGTTTCATCTTCCCAAACACAATGTTTTGCCTTTATAATTTCTTCTGGCTGATTTCCCATTTGTCTTGATTTACTCTGAAGGTTTTCAGTTTATTGACTTATCAAGAGGCCAAGTCATTTCTTTAATGAAGATTATCTTTTTATGACTGTGCTATTCAGTCAGCAGAACAGAAATTTGGTGATTATATTTCTTGATGGATATTTTTTGTAAGGAATAATATACTCCCTAAGAGATGGGGACTGATGAGGAACACATGTGGAAAGAGTCCTTGTTTTGGCTGCTGTTTATCACAGGTGTTGAGGTAAGCTGGAGTAATGCCATATAACCTACAACCTGAAAGCACTGTTTTGAACTACTTGCACTGAGGACAGGCTGCTCTCTTGAGGAAAACTGCTAAAGAAAAGGGCACTCAAATGAGATCCAGAAACGAGAGATTAAAGAGTGTTTTAAGTTGGGTCCTACAGTGTCTGAGTGCTGTTTGGTCCTTGAACCACTCAGTTTTGTTCTATCCCATTCTAGAGAGGCTCACTGTGTTTTATTGAAAGTACACTCTGCTGAGTAAGAAGGGGAAGTTTTGAGAATCCTATTACTTAAGTTATTTACCCCCATGAACCTCACTTTTCTTCATCTGTGTTGGGGTTTGAATCATGTCCCCCATAAAAGGCATGTTCAGGTCCCAATCCCTGGTCCTGTGGGTGTGAACCCATTTATAAATAGAACCTTAGAAGATATTATTAGTTAAGGTGTGCCCAAACTGAATGAAGGTGGACCTTAATCCAATATGGATGAGGTCCTTATAAACAAAGGATAGTGGATATGGGAAAAGAATCCACAGAGAGCAGCCAGAAGTTGTAAGTCAACAGAACCCAGAAGAGAAAGGAGAAGATGCTGTCACGTACATTGCCATGTGTGGCAGTTTGATGTAATTATGAATTCCAAAGTTATAATTGAATCATGTTTGTAAACTGATCTGTTAATCTGGGCATGATTAGGTTAGGATTAGGG